>VWYH01009556.1:288130-295630 GCA_013399365.1 Pampusana beccarii | reverse complement strand
TAATTAAAAAAATGTTATATTGGTATATGAAACACTACTGTAGTCTAGCTCTTGCAATATATATTATAGCAACAAGAGTGTTCTAGCCAGAAATGTCAATGCTGTTGTAACAAATTTTAGAAGGCCTTTTCAAAAAACCTTGAATACTCAAATTTCAGATTACACAGGCAGAAGACACTCTCAATAGACATGGAAATTCTGTGTTCTAAATAAGGGTATGGGCAGACATGTTATCACATCTTCTTTTTATGGTAGTTCTTAATATCTATGGAAATTGATTTTATAGAACATTCAAATAGAACTGGTACAAGTAACTAAAGTTACTTCGTTCTTATAACTAAAATTTACACTACTGAGATTTTCCATTTTAATTTTTAAAGCTCTAATAAGGTTTGGTAAATAAAAAGTTAGTTTCAACAACTGGATGTAGTATGTTAATATTTATTAAATTTAGGTTAAGAAGTCAGTTCATAGGGCAGCATCCTTAACTGAATACCATCATTTTACTTACATGACGGCATAAATACTGTTTAACAAGTTGTGACAGATTCTAGGCCATCACCTTTAAGGCAAAATTCTGTAATGGGACATAAAATAAAAATATCTAAATCAAAGCCAGCCCACAGATGAACTCTTGTTTGAACTTATAAGAAGAACAGTTGCTATAAAGTAGAATTTACCGATAAAAACAGGCAGAAAACTTACAGGTAAAAGACTTTCTAGGAAAAAAAGACACAGGGTATTGGAAAGAAATAATCTTTTTCCTTATCTCTAACAATTTTTTTTCTTCAAGCAGCACTAGCGCAGTGTGCACACAGTGGCTCAGGACCAATGCCCAGGAAAGTTAGCCATTTTCTGCAAAACCTGGGTTTTCCCGTACAAGGACTGATCTGTTAATTGCAGTGAGAATAAGGCTCAAAGAAGCCACATGCGCAGCTAGAGAGTCTGCAAAGCTGAGTATAAGAAGATATACAAAACACCAAAGTGGATCCTAGAACCTATTCCCACATTAATGAGAGATGGTGAATAGAATGATCCACATTTTTTGAAGTGTATATAAGCATATGTATAAAAAATAATGCGTTACATATATTTACAGACCATACATATTTTATGTGTAGAGTCTTCAGTGGTTAGTTAGCATATATATTTGCTAGCTATATATATATTGCTAGCTATATATATATTGCTAGCTGATATATATTGCTAGTATATATATTTAAATTTGGTTTACAATATTATTAGCATTTTGTGCAGATAAACAACAAGTCAAACTGTCCATTTAGTTGTTATCCAGTCTCTATCCAGCTGGTAGGTCTTATTTCACTTCCTGACAGAGATATTTCAATTTACACAACATACAAGAATTCTGGCTTCAAATCTGTAAACACAATGGTTATATTTCCATTTCTGTGACTCATTACCTTAATCACAATTGGATACATGATGAGAAATCTGTCCCTTCTCCTCTATGTCCTACAAATTNCATTGTGGCTCTGCCATGCAATAATTTATATATATATTTGGGGAACAGTTTCTTTTAGTTTTCTTAATGAAAAAGTTCAGCACTCTCTGGTCATCTGCTAGGAAGAAATTCAGTGGAACCAAATTTCCACTTAAATCACTGTTCTTTGCCTGTTTGGTTATTGTAATTGAATGGAAAAATCAATGAACCACCAGTGTGTAAAAGATTCCATTGAAAACCATTTCAACGCTTCTTTAGAAAAATAGATAAAAATGATGGTTTCAGAAAATTGTGCTTGAACCAGCAGGTTCAAGAGATCAGATTCTGACAAGAAATGCCATAGTGCAGGTTTCTGTCTACTCTGAAGCAAAACCTGATTCCTGAGCCCATACATCCGTTTCTCAGACTGAGAGTGCTACATCTCAGGGTAAAGCAGCAACGAGTGATGTTAAAAAATTTAAGATGATAGAACAGCTCCCATTGTAGTGGGATACAAATTGTGCTTTCACCATCAGTGACTCCAGTAGAGAGCAGAAATCTGGCAAAAATGTTGTTTTGGCACCTCTGAATGTGATGATTTTAGAGGCAAAATGAGAAAACAGAACTCTGTGGCCATTATGCGTTTGCCCAATCTTTCCTGTTTTCCTTCAATGGTTTAAATTTGCCAACCGGACAATGCCCCAGCACTTTGGCAATTACAACTATCTGAAAAGAGGAGTATTTTACACAAAATATTTTGTAGCAGTTGAACTCTTTTCCAGTTCCCTACACATACTTCTCCTGAGATCTCAGTGTTCAACACTGTTGATTTTAATTAGTGGTCAGAAACTTGCAGAATTTTTTTTTTTTTGGACAAATCTCACAAAATCCTTTCCCAGTTATTGACTAGAAATTCAAAGACAGAAAGTGGAAAAAATGAATGTCTTGTACAGAAAAATTTCCATGTGAATGTTTAGGGGATGCATATCTTATCTGCGATGCTTAGACTAACCAAGGTGGTGAGCATTAAACTTTTGTTGAAAGTGCTCATATGACCGCAGATGATTAAATGAGGCAGAATGTGATACAACTACACCCTTTAAAGACGCCATTGCCCATGAACACACTTACTACATGTCAAATGTTGGTGTGGGGAGGAAAGATAATTACCGATTAGTACGTGTAATACGCTTGCTGTATGTTTATGTAATAGGCTCCTGCTTACCAAAAAATGCAGGAGGCAACATTTTCCATTGTTTTCGCTGGAATGTAGCTATAAAGGTAATTAAATATGACCTAAATGATCCAGCTGTGGTATTGTTAGTGAGAATCAGGCATATATAGCTCGTTACTTCATGTTTGATGTAAGACAAAATACCTTGAAAACAGTCAAATATTATTTAGTGTATTTAGTTTTGGTGTTTTGTGTTTTTTTGTTTGGTTAGTTATTCGTTTTAAAGCATTGACACCTCAGTCAAAGGCTACCACCATTTTGTAAATACATATGGTCCTCTTTTTTTTTTTTTTTAATCAATTATTTTTTCACAAGTAAACTTGTCATCAAGCTGCGATCATACTTCAAATTCCAAGTGTGGTGAAGCAAAACCAAGTTTTCTTCTGTTTTTGTTTTTAAATTTGTGTCAGTCTTCTTTCAAAGGTATTGTGTCAAGAGCTATCATTATTGTGCTCACTGAGTTTGCATCCAAAATAATATCACATGGTTTATTTGACTAATCCAGGTTTAATTTATACTATCAAGTGTCAAATAATTAATTAATTGTTTGTTCCGTATTCCTAACGCCACACTGGATATAAAGTCACTGAATGAATGTCCATGAATTTGACTCTAGACATTCTGAAGACAGAAAGAAAATAAATACGTAATTCTACATTATTAGTTGTAAGTTATTTTATCATATTTAGTTTGCAATTATTATTTTAATTGGAAATTTTGGTAAGAAACAATATTTCCAAATTTTTAGTCTGAAGCATGTAATATTGTTCAGCTGATAGAATTCATTAATCAGATTCAGATAGTTTTAACCCCTGGAAAGAGAAGAAAAATGTATGTAAAAATAAAATTTCACTTCTGTTTTTGTCAAGTCCATTTTAATTTCTGTGGTTTGCTTGTTTGTTTGTTTCTTTAGCCCTGATTTGCATTTGACTCGGATAAGCAACTGATTGTATTGCCATTAAGTAGTTCATTACATGTTTAGGTCTCACACTTATGACCAGTCCAGACTAGACAAACACCTGTGTGTATCTTGGCTAGATGGTGTTGGGCCCTGAATGAGATTTAGTGGATTTTTCAGGAGAAAGAATAGATGCTTAGAGTGACGTAAACTTTGTATTTTCTTCAAGACACTAATGATTTATAGGTAGCAGTGACTATGTTGTCAAGTCTCTCTGAGGATAAGGTAAGTGAATTATTTAAGTGGTGATATTTTAAGATTATATTAGCTACATAATAAAAATGCTACTTCGTTATTACTACTTATCATTCCCTGCTTGATAGAGATGTGAGGAACATCAGCTTTTGCAGCTTATGGGTGGTTTCACAAGATTTTGTCCAGTCACCTGCCTGCCACAACTTTCGTATATTTTCAATCACTGCTTTCCAGGAATGCATTCTCTTTCTTTAAGCATGACCATCAGTGCTCTGGACCCTTTGTTTCGCTGCACTGAAACACATCATTTATTTCCTTCTGGTATACCGATGCACAGAGATTGATCTTTGTCACTGTTGTCTGCCACCTTCACTATTTACCACTTCTCCAGTCTTTCTGTCATCAACAAACTCACTAATGATCTTGCATCTTCATCCGTTTATCATCATAATACATCATATCATAATACAATATTAAATAGCTTTGGGTTAGCAAATAAGACCTCTGCTCCAATAAAACTGAACACAATTGGAAAACAAGTTAGGTTCACAAATATATTTTACATTTATCTGTAAAACAAGTTGTAAGCACTTAACTATGATTATGGTCCATGTTTTAGTTGTAATATTTTATTCCTGCAGTAAAATACAGTGGTTAACTCATTAGAAGGCCCAAAGATTATTAAGTACATTTTAGTAAAAACACAGAAATATGAAACAATGTAAAACTATTTGTTTGACAAGTTGTTTTTTTCATTAAAAACATGACATGCTATCCTCCTTCAATATCTCATTAATTTCTTTCTTATTGTCCCACACTATGCATTCCATTGTTTTGCCCTAGAAATAGTATTGGATCAACAAGTCTAGAGGTGTTGTAATCAAAAGGTTTATCCTTCCTTAAACATTAGTACAAGATCAGAGTTTTTTCTGTATTCTAATTTTTCCCAGTTTTCTAAGATTTACAAAACCAAATACGAGTTAAATGGAATTTCTATTCAAACATATTGTTTGGCAGCTGTTTACATATCCTCCACTGTTCTTTAAAGTAAAAATAAATTCCTTGCCATATGATAAGAATACACTGTCTAGGTTTTACTTGCTATATAAACCATATTTCTGCTTTCTCCATATTATAAAGAAATGTATCAACTTCATCTAGTAGTAGACTAACCTTATATGTTTGCTTATTTTTTTCCTAGTCTCTTTTAAAAAATATTTACCATCTCTAACTTACATCCTTCTACTCCTTGCTTCTATGTTCATGTCCCACTTTCCTATTTTCCAACTCAGTCCTTTCTAAACACTTTATAACTGGTCTTTTTGATGACGCTTTGTGTTTTTTGTTGTTGTGCTTTTTTATTATTGTTATTTTTATTATTTCCCCAACACATTTCTCAACTGGTTGAAAAGCAATGTTTTCCTCCTGTTTTCCTCCTTTCACCTAGCAAGAATTTTCCAAGCAATTTCCAAAACCTTGCCTGCCTTTTCTGTTTCGATGAAGTTAATCTCCTAGGAGATCACAGGAGTACATCTTCTCTCCAGAAGTCTCCTGAGTGCTGGAAGTCATCTGTGACTGTCATCTATTACATGAAGCAGTATTGCTTGTAAGTGTCAGTACCATATTTTTTTCCTATTTTATTTAGATTTCCTATGAAAAGGAATGTAATTTTTGGAACATTTTGTTTTCTCCAAAGAAAAGAGTAAACCTGTCTTTTTTTTTTTTTATAATCTATTTTTTAGTACAAATAAGATTATCAGAAGCCAGATTTTCCTCCACCATTTACTGAAAATAATTCAAAAAAATCAGTGAACTTCCTGAAAAATGCCTTGCCCACCCCGTGTCTTATGTCATCTTTCAGCTCAATGTCCTGACCTGCCAAGCGTGATACATTTTCCATTATGAATCATAATCATTCTCCTTTGTAAATCAGTTTATTAATGTTGTGTTTTCAAGTTATGCCATGTGTTTCAGGGAATTCAAGGCCTTCACAGTGTATGAAGGTATAAAGCATGAAGATGGTCAAATACATTTGATTAAGATAAATTTAAGAACCAAAACATTAAAAAAATTAAAAAATAAACCCATGAAAAATAGAACATGAAATGTGTGTATGACTATAACTTTCTATCAGATCTTGCATTGTTTGTGAGGTGAAATACAAGTTCTTAGAAATATAAGCCAAAAAAGAAAAGTAACAGGTGCCCAGAACATGTGCAAATATCTTTTCACCCTCTCCATTATTTTTCGACCACCTATGACTTTTCAAGTTTTTCGTGCTGCAAGATTTGTGATGCAGAAATTTTCTACAAAACTCATGGTTCACGGTCTTTGTAACTGAAACTTCCATGATATTGGCTACATTTATTCTTGCAATACGTCTGTGAAGTTCAGACATGGGCACAAGCCAAACATTATTTTACAAGGGGACATGGAGGATTAAAAGACTAGAATATTGAAGAATGGGAAGTTAACTTCACACTTCTTAACTCTTTTGTTTCTGCAATATACTTGATATTTCCTGGGACATTCAGAACAATGACCTCCAAAAGGAGCCCTATGTTTTCCCATTGTGTATTTCTGCCTGTTCTGTTTCTCAGCATCACTCTCCACAAACCTGACATGAAATAAAAGCCCCAAAGAAAATAAAATCAAATTGGAAACTGCTTCAGAGAAAAGATAAACCAGTTTTGCAAGTCTAAAACTCAGCATGAACAGCTTTGATGAGAGTTCCACAATATGATAGAGATTGGGAAGGGATGTCCAAATAGAACAGGTGGAAAAGTTGGCGTTAAGTTGCAGTATAGATAAATTAATGGAGACTATTTGCTCATGAGGTCTGAGGAATACTCAGAGCCCTGATTTCTGGGCTGTACATGTACACGCATCCCTTTTTCTTCAGCAACGTCTATTAATAAGATCAGCAAACATAGCTTTAGCAAATGAATGAAAATAGAACAATTAGGTCAGAGTTGCAAAACACTGATAATTTTCCTTGTAATTCCTCAAAATAATTGAAGTCTGTATTTTTATTCATTTTGAATTGTCTTGAGTTTTCCCTGAGAAAGCTTTTTTTGTGTGTGTGTGTTCTATGAAATCTAAGGATTTTTTTTTTTCCTCTTTTAAAAATTTTAATAAGAGCAGCACACTCCTTCTGTCCCAATTGATAGAAGATAGACGCACCTTGTACACTGAGCCATGAAGGAACTGACATCCAAGTCTGTATGAAATCAGCCACATAGTAGACTGATCCTAGGAAAGACATTATGCTCTTCCATGAACGTTTCTTTCTTATTTATTTGTAAATATTTTCAGTGTGATTCCATAACTAAATTTTTACGATGAACTAGATTTCAGCAGTTTTGGAAGATACATATATGTAGTGAAATATTTTTAAGGCAGTCATAAAGCATAAACATCCAAAATTTACATTAAAATAAAAAAGTAACTACATTTCTCGGTACTTTCTATTTAAAGTTTTCACTTTTCTTCCCTGTCACTCTCTTATTGCTATTAACATACCATCCTACAAAACGTTTTCTTACAAAGGTAGCCACTGATTCTGAATTTTTTCCCTTAACTTCAATGGCACAAGAAGAGTGTCTCATCAATGCTCACACATGATCTATAATTATACAATTTTTTTTTCCTTTAATAGATGCACATTTA
>VWYH01009556.1:231091-286927 GCA_013399365.1 Pampusana beccarii | reverse complement strand
CCCCCCCCCCCCCCCCCCCCGCCTCTAGTTCTATAGCTCTAGTTTGAGTAATTTCTAAAAATAAAACCAAACTAAAGCTATTCAATATCGACAAGTATCTGCAGTTCAAACAGGGAAAAAAAAAGAAAGGAACTGAGGGAGGGTAGCTGAAGGGTACAGGAGAACAGAGTAAAGGGCAATTCTGACTGAAAATTAAGAAATACTTCCTAATGTAGATTCTTGTTAATTTTTTCTATGATAGTCCAATAGGAAACTGAACTATGATATTGGTTATGTAAAGAGAGGCTTAATAAGATGATGCTTTATCACAGAACTATGTAAACGGGGGGTAAGAACAATGGCTTTTTTATTTTTGGCCTTTCTGTTAACATCTAGTATCCTGTCCCTGAAGACTGTTTTGGACTTTCACAGTTTACTAGCTGGGAACTAATTAATTTTTCAAAATACTTAGTGGATTTTGAAAATACCAAGTTAGTTACTTCTGTTGATCAGTCTCAGTAATCACTTCCTCAGTGGTTCAAAATTACATTAAAAAGTATAGATCTGAGAGATATTGAAGATTGCTGGAGGTATTTTACATATTTCTGATCGTTTTAATATATTATCACCAACCCATTCAGCTGGAAAGGGTAACCAGTAGAATTCTGTATGCTGGGAATATAAGTGATTCCCCCTTCCCCAAGCTTTTTGCACTTTTAAAAAGTAAAGCATGAGCTCTCAAGTATAATTCACTACCTACTTTATATTGAAGAAACAATGAAGATTAGAAAAATCCTGATATATATTCTTAATAGAAATGTAAAGAATTACACTTTGAATAGAAGTGCATGTTAGGATATTCATTAAAAAAATAGAAAACTATTTCTAAAAATAGAAAACTAAAGTTAAGAAATCTATTTCTCTCTAAAATTTGTTTTCATAAGACACCTGAAGTGCATAAAATTTACATCATAAAGCTAAAACTGTTAAGTATGGTCCTACTTAAAGTGGACTACTGAAATACATAAATTTTCCCACAGTGCCTTGTAAACTATTTCTGTTTGTTCTCAAATATGTAAAATTCACTTAGAAGGCAAAGTTACACCATTCCTGATTGTTAACAGTCATCACATTTCTCCCTCCCTAATCCTGTTCTTTGAATTAAAAGAAGGAAAAAAAAAAAGAAAGAAAAATCTGCTGAACACTAATTATTTAACCTTACCTCCTACCTACTTTCTCTCTTTATTCTGAGGTTTCTTAAGGGCTATAATGAGCTGTCCCCACACAAACAGGCCAAATTAGTGGATAATTACTGCTGGGTCTGTGAATGTTCTCACTCCTCCTTTCTTACAGTTTCACAACATTACCAGAATGGTCTGTCACCTCCCTACCAATTAGGCACAATTACTACTTTATAACATTAGTGGTGGCAGGCTTATTATGTTGGAGGATATGTAAAAGTAAGGGAGGGTTGGGGTGAGCGGGCAGTGAATTAGGCCAGAGGAGGTCATTATCACATGGATAACTTGTATAGTCCTAACTTTATTTTTATTTTTCAGGACAAAAGCTGTTTACACGGTTAAGGAAAAATGAAGGGTGTTTTTTGTTTGTTTGTTTGTTTGTTTTTTTGTTTTTTTTTTTTTAAATAAACAAACCATCATCACTTTTTGTGCCTTTATGTTTTCCGGATGGTGGCGCTAACACTTGCCCGAATTTGTTTCTTCTTTTCTTGAAAAGATGTCTTTCGGCTGACAGAAAAGGATCTGTTTGTCTGGGTTTGTCAGGCTGAAGTAGATATATTAACTATGTCGTGTCAAAGGGAGTTACACTGACCTCAGAGTGCACCAAGACATTCCCTTCCAATCTGTATTTAAACAAGGGAGTTCAGGTCAAGATAAATCTGTGTTAAATGCTCAGAGGAGGGTAGCTTCTAATCTTTTATAAACAGTATTATATATGTAGTTAATTTCTGCCTTCCTTGAAAAAAGCTCAAACATCGACACTGCCCCCCAAAAAACCCACTACACCCTGGTATTTCCTTTTCTAGACTATATTTTTTAAATGGCAGATAAAAGGAAATCTTTAATATTGTCTGCTTTACAAGATACATTTTTGAGAGTGAAATGACTTTCAGAGGTTTCAGAGGATGATACCACCTTTATTTAGTGGCCTTGAATATACGGTCTTCAACTATTCGGTTTGGAAAATCTTCCTTCAGTCCGGTTCTCCTCTTCTCTAAGAGTTTCTAAGCTTATCTTCTGATGTTTGCAGTGCTAATTACAGGATATTTACTTATAAGTAATGGTAGAGAAACTAAGATATTTTGGATGATAAGCATTGGACAGGCAAATTTAATTTAAAAACACTATAGAATGTTGAAAAACTCTATAACAACATTGGAACTGAGCAAGCCTTTTCTATGCAGGTGTGATATTCTTACAGAAAATTGCCACCATTCAGTAATGAACTCAATTCGGTAAACCTGCAGTTGTATTTCTGGTTTACACAAACTTACTCATCTTTCTCATGGAGCATACTCAATTTTTAGTTATAATGAGTTAAAAATGAATATGAGTGGTGTTGTCATACTCATCTAATTAATTTGAGGGGGTATTACTGTTTAGTGGAGTGAGCAGACTCAAGATGTTAAACATTTTGCCAGCACATCATCCTCCAGCACTGAAATTCCAAAGGGTCTGTGAGAGTAGCCTTGTCTCACTGTGAAAACTGAAAAGTTCATCTGCTGTTCCCTCCACTAAACTTGTTAATTGTTATTTTTATCATGAGTATATTTCAGATACAAATCTTGCTTATGGAACCTAGTAACTTACGGATTGAAAACAAATGTATATGTGGGAGAGGATTTGTATTATACAGAAGTCAACAGCAAACTCATTTCAACAGCTCCCTGATCTTACTCACTGATTCAGCATCAAAAATTTGTCTTCTGAAAGAACCATGCAATTAGTCATATAACTATGTAGCAAGCAATCAGCTTAAAGAGGAGAAAAAAATAAACAAGCAAAATTATAAATTATTTCAACTGCATATCATGTAAAATTCACAACTGAAAGTATGCAAATAATTTTTTTTTTCAAGTTTTTGTAAGGACTTACAAAAATAATTGTAAAGTTTGAACTTTCCCACTGTTCTCCAGGGCTATAGTTTATCAAGCCAAGACAAATTCTTATTTTAATGTACAAATAATAGCCCAAGGATATGGCAGGTTGACAACCCTAGGGACTATAAAATCTAGATTTTTTTGAAAGGTAAATCAGCAGCAGGCACAGTGACTAGACAAAATTTCTTAAACCTATTCCAATCTTCCTCGACTTCAACTGTGAAGAGCACTACACTGTAGTACCTACCGTGTCGTTTAGTTGAAGTAAGCAATGAGAAGTGAAAAAGAGTACAGGGAAGATTTCATTACAATCCTCAATATTTGTGAGGACTTTGTGCCCATAGATCTACCAAACCTGCAAGATCATTATGAAAAGGGATATTTTATGAAGTGCATTTTGACCTGATTACATGATCTATCAGGAGGCACCAGTATATGGTAAAAATAAGTTGGAAAAGAGCATTAATTATGAAGAAAATATATAAAAAAGATTGTACACTTTTAGCTCATTTTCCAATGTGCCCCACCCCCTTCTGTTTACTTCTTTCTGTTACTTTAGCAGGAACAAGAGGTTATTTCACAAGACACTTTGCAAGCAGATTGGTATGAAACTAGCACAAATTGAAGAAAACTAAAACTCTAGTTTCAGTTCTGTAACTAATTTATTAGAGGGTGGGTGCCAGGCATAGGAAAGCACTCCAGAAAAAAAAAAAAATCTGATTAAAAGCTTGCCTTCCATGTGCCATCTTACTCTCTGCCACTCCATGCAACAAGACAAATAACTTAATTCCATTGTTTCTTTTGCAGTGTTGCGACTACACCAAAAAATGTGAGTGACTTTTACTTTGTCTGGCTTTTCATAAGATCTGACAGCAAAGTCAGTTTCACTCTGGAAATACCCAGAATAGCACCATTTCTGCTGTACGTTTCTGGTGGAAAACTTCCAGTGAGACCCAAAGAGAGTAACGTGTAAAAGCTCTGAGTCACCCCTTTTGTGGTCTCATGTTTATGATCATGTATTTGTTTTGGATTTTTAATGCATTTTAGACATCAGGCTACATCTTAGAAAAGCCAGAAATGAAATAGGAAAAAAAAAAAGATGAACCGGTTGTGTGCAGAATCAGAACTACCTCTGTTTCTCCACTTAAACTGAAGGAAAACAGTACCTGGTCTTCAACTAAGAGTTGGAAGTAACAGGACTCATGGTCATAGAATCACAGACTAGTTTGGGTTCCAATTGGGTTCCCAGCTCCCCCAGTGCCACCCCTGCCACGAGCAGGGACATCTTCACCAGCTCAGGTTGCTCAGAGCCCCGTCCAGCCTGGCCTGGGATGTCTCCAGGGATGGAGCATCCACCACCTCTCTGGCCAACCTGGGCCAGGCTCTCACCACCCTCAGGGGCAACAATTTCTTTCTCATGCTTGTGTAATAATTCAATTTCTCATCTTCAACAAAACAAAAAAACCAACCAAACAAAACAAGTTTTGACATTTGCTGATAAAAAAATTAAACAGAGGAAAAGCATTTCTTAATTTCTAATTTTAGCATACATTGAGCTCTTGTTATTTGTTACTTTACTGGAGATAACTTAACCTTCTACTGAATTGATCTGCTTTTGTTCCAGAGGTATCCTAAGTTTCAGACTCAGTCTACAAATCCCACAGGTCCTGGTAGGTTGGGTTTTGTTGTTGTTCTTTAAGATCCACCAGGTGGTAGTTAGCTTTTGGGATTGGTAATAAATAATTGTCTCCCATAAATAAATCTAATGAGTGTTTTGATACAGATAAAGGAAGACTGGCATCTTCAGACAAACTGCTGCTAAAATTAATGTGGCTGTTGGCAGACATATCTTTTATTTTTTCTCTGCAAAATAGAAACTTCACCAACCAGTTTAAAGAAAAAAATTACTAAATACATGCAACACCCCTGCATGCATATGAACATCTTACCACTACTATGCATGAAGAGTGTCCTAGTTGGGTGACTCAGTAAGAAGTTAGAACTGCGGTATTCCTACAAGTGTCAAGAAGATCCACATATGGTTATTGACAGGATCTGGAGTCTTGCAAAGGAGTTTAGTGAAAAAATTTCATAATCATATCAAAGATGCAGGATAGTTATCTCAGCAAAGAATCTTGGTGGAAGTAAGCTCTCCAAAGTTTTTAATCTCATCTTTCTTGACAGCAGCTGGAGAACATGACCATCCCCTGGTCAGTCTCAGCTAGCTTACCTTAGTGCAAAACTGTGGCATAACTCTCAACTTGGGCTTTAGAAGTTGTTTATACAGAAGTGGTTTTACAGCATTAAAGACAAAACCAAAAAGGTTAAGTGTGGAAGCTATGTAGCTTGGATGTTGTCATTATTTCAGTAGAAGTGTACCGCATGCTTTGCCATACTGTAAATTAAGTAGCTACAGCACTTATCATGCCAAATTCAATTAAAATCCTCTTGTCAAAAAGGAAAAGTGGTACTGCACTTAAAAAGAATTTACCAGAAAAAGTGTAGCTGTACATTGTCAGAAAAGAAATAGTCGGTTCCACTTCTACCCCAACTTTGTATATAAACAAAACCAGTTTCTACTGCTATCACTCCATCTCCTTCTATAAACAATAAATTCACTCCACAATTTCTGAACTTGATAGGAAAACTAAAGTGGCCCTGCCTTAACATAAGGTTCATATCTATCTTTAGCGCAACATAAAAATATGTTACTGATTTCACAGCATAGTGGTCCCAAGGAAGCCTTACAGGGCTAATTGAGAAGTTCACATATAAATGTAATTTGCTTTATTGTCAAATAAATGTTAATTTAATATTTTTACACACATTGCTTCTGTTTTTAATTTGGAAAGTGACAAAGAAGTAGAAAATGTACTGCAGGGAACAATTCAGAATTGCTGGAAAGATGAAATAGGTGACCTACAAAAGTTTATTCTTTTTAAACTTCCAGTAACATATTCCTTTGGTACAGACAATAAAAACTAGTGACAAAAGTGGTATGCACATCTTAAAGCTAAATTGGCTAATTTATACTGTATACCTGCTAAAGCAACAATTACTCCTTAGATATTGCTCACAGGTCCGCAGAGTAAACTCATATTCTCCTTTTCCACCATGATCTGACACTCCAGTTGTCAGGCAGTAAAACCCAGTTTAAGGTTTTGCCTCAACCACAGTGGTAAGTCTTGGGAATAGTTTCTTCCAAGAATTTAAATCTGGCAAAAAATAGTATGTACTGTTCTAAAAGCCACTTTAATACCTAGTTTGCAATGCAGATGGGGACAAAGAAGGGGACAAGTTATGAAGAAAAGAAATGGCTATAGCAGGTATTTATGTTAAATACCCTATGGTATCCCACCCTGAGAATAATTATTCTTTGATACCTTAGATCTTCTCACCTTGTAACAGAGAGGTGTAGCTGCAGACCTGTCCTTTATGTCATTTTTGGTTAGTCCAAAGAGCTTTTGGAGTCTCTGGGTTGGATCTGATGTTGGGCCAAGTCAGGTGTGCAACTTCTAGGAAATAGGTTGCTGCAGTAGATTTGAAAAGACAGGAGGAGGTGTCCTCTGCTTGTTTTATCCAGTGTTCCTTAAACGTAGGCAGAAACAATCAGAGAAGCAGGGCTTTTTGCCTAAGTCTATTGAATGTGGTATATTTTCATATCCTTAGGCAATTATCTGAAGAAAAAAACATATTATAATAAAAAAATATGTCTTTTCCATGCAGGACAGGCAGTTTGGCCCAGGACATCTGATCACAGTTCCCTTTTCCTTGAGCTGGATTTCATGCTACTGGATTGTATAATCCCTCTCTTTCTCACAAGTTTTGGCTATACTGTTTGCCCATGTTCTGCCATCTGTAGCTACCAGGGAGGAAAAACAGATCCAGTCTTTGGTTTTTCACTGTGTGCTTACATTTGGCTTGATTTTGTTAGTTTTGCATGCCTTATTCACAACAAACCAGGCTGCCCCTTGTGTCCCATCCACATTACTTATTTTCTTTTCCCATGTAATCAATTTTCTAATTGTATTAAGTATATTACAAACAAGAGAGTGTGGATAAACTGATTAAGGCTCAGTTTTCTGAAAATCAAACTTACTGCCACCACAAACAATAACAATTTTTTCATATATTGTATAAAATACAAGGAAAAAATAGAAATTAAGTATGTTTATTTGCACTATGTGTAATATAATATCAAAATAGATTATAGATTATCACTTTGCAGATTCATTGTCATATAACCACCTTCTCAGTCCTATATCTTATGTAGGAATGCCCTACAAATAACAGCTAAGGTGAATTAATCTTGGTTTTTAAGTTTTATGGGCCAAGCACTCTTTTTGAGCTATATAATCTTATTCGGTCCTATAGTTTATGTAGAATTGCCCTACAAATAACAACTAAGGATGAATTAATCTTCTTGTTTTCAAAGTTTTATGGGCCAAGCGCTCTTTTTGGAGGGCTCGTAAACCTAGAGTGAGTCCACAAAATCACACCAGAACACACACACCAACTCGTATTCTAAGTTCTGGTTTTGTTTTGTTGCAAAGAAGCCAAGGGAGAAACTTAGGAACTTAATGCAACGAGCCAAGCTAGACTTCTAGGCTCACAGGATATTAAAAAGTATCTGTTATCAGAGTTTTGAAGGAATGTTCGGCATTTTGATCTTAGTTTCGTCCCCTTTGCATTTGCTGTGCACAAACACTTCCTCTGTGGTCTTACCTCACAAACCACCTTGCATTCTTTTGACCTTTATTCATCACTTAAATCTTAAAGATTTATGACTTAAGATCAAATCAGAATCAGGCTTTTCAGCTTGAAACCTTCACCTGGCAGAGGCAGTCACAGCTAGTGCAGGAGGGAACGCCTGTGCTGTATAATATGCTGCTTTTGTGATTTCTGTGTATTCCTTCCCCTGTCTTCCCTCTTCATCCCAACAAGACAAATCTACAATTAAACATTTAGGTAATAAGGCATGGCCAATTTAACCGTTCTTGGAAAACACCAGCATAAACCTTCCTTAATATATATGTGTTTGCAAACCATGATGGGTAACAATTTTTTTTTCGAACAGAAACTAGTAATAAAACCAAAATTTTCCCTTGCACTATAGTTTATTCCTGCTGTATTCTCCCTGCAGGCTATTGCTGAAACTTGGTAGATCTTCAGCTGTCCTTTAATTTTCACAAATTTCATTATGCGATCTCAAACTATCTCACTAACTTTTAAATTAGATCCAACACACAGCAAGACTTCCGAGACTTTCTGTTGGAAAAGAAGCAAATAAATATTCACTTGCTTAAATAAGTGCATGTCATCTCAGGGAAGATAAACTGAAAGTCAAAGCCATTAAATTGTGCTTCAAGGACACACCATGTGTGAGGGACGGAGACAAGGAGAGAACTTAGGAATCTAAATTCTCATTCAGCTTATGTTTGACACTGACTGTGACATATACTTAGATGCAACCTGTACATATCAAGAATGCAAATGCAAGTTTCATCTCTTGATTTAGAAGCAGATACGTGGCATATAATAATTCAGTTTTCCTGAATTTATTAATTACACAATCTTACCACATCCTTATGTATGGATTGGTCTAGGTCTGTGTGTGGCCATATTTATTGACTACAAATAACTCTTACCACTNTATTTTGTCATGCCTTCATTAAAATACTGTGTCTTGTCTGAGGCCTGTATGAAACAGTATAAAATTGATTTATAGTGCATGCATTTCCTTTCATCCTTTCAAACAGCATTAAAATGACAATTTTCTATTATGTAGTGTGTTCATTTTCTTGATATTTAAAGGTTGCCTTTCTCTTCCTAATTGTTAAGATTAAAACAGCAATCATTTTCTGAAATATCACTGTTCTTTCAGCTCCTAAAGCTAGGAAATATCTAACTCATTTGCAAACATTGCACTTAAACAAGTGGGTGTGTCAGTTCTAAATGCATGCTACATCCATGATATGTCCAGAGAAAGCAGAGCAAGAGCATTTGCCAAGGCTGTAATTAATTCCCTTTTCTCATTTGGCCAAAAAACAGTCCACCATAAAGTAATTGGTATTGCTAATTTGACATTCTTCCCTTGACTTTCCCCAAATGGTAGCTGAAAACTTCATGTGAAGTCAATATAGACACTTCTTACTACTTTTCAAGTGGCAGTGTCCAATTTATCTGTGTGTATATCAGGAGATAAGGGTCCCCGATACCTTGAAGCACTGAGGTTTAACTTGTCACTGCAACTGCTTGCTGTAGGGTAACGCAACTGAAATGCATCAAACTTCTAGTATTTTCCTTCCTATCTGCAATCAGCCTCAGGAGCAGTGGCTACAAGTGGAAAGAAACTTCTAAAACTGCCTGGAAAACGGGCCCATGGGGTGCTCAGGACCATGACAACAGTCAAGGGGGCTGATCCTGCCCCTTTTACACAAATACTCAATTATTGGGCAGTCACAGTAGGCCCATGAATGGGAATTGCATGTTTCTGAATGAAAACAACACTGAAAATTAGGTTCAGCCTGAGTCAGGGCTGAGGCAGTAGTCTGGGATGGCAGCTCCAAAGATGGGATGGAAAAGCAGTATTTTATTTAGTTTTTTTAGTTATTTTTTCTTGCATGTGTCTCAGGAAGACTGCCAGGAGGAAGGCTGTTGGAAGACTGAATCGAAAAAAAGAAATCAGTTTTGAGGTGTTGCAATGTGTTAGAAAAATGGCTATGCATCACCACTGGACCAACTAAAAGCCATCATTTATTTCACTATATCATTGCTTTCATTTATTATTTGAAAGTACATTTTAAGTTGGTGCCTGAGCCACGTGGAGAAAACAGTTTCAGAAACCCATGGGGCAGGGTATTTCCACCTCCTCACCAGAACCCTTTGGCACAAGTGAAAGCCTCTGTTCTGATTACACTTTTCATAGAGTTTTAGCTTCAAATTTATACACAACATCTTGCAGACAATCAGCAACAAATAGCTTAGAAATTTGCATCACACAGCTTCAAACATC
Source organism: Pampusana beccarii (assembly GCA_013399365.1). Taxonomy (NCBI): domain Eukaryota; kingdom Metazoa; phylum Chordata; class Aves; order Columbiformes; family Columbidae; genus Pampusana; species Pampusana beccarii. The sequence continues at coordinate 276,812 of VWYH01009556.1, read as the reverse complement.
TGGGGAAGCTACAAGCTGGAATCGAAGGAGGGCAAAGCATGTTAATCCTGCTCTCCATGTGATATCACACAAAACAAAAATGCAGATGAGTTTTGTGCGTAGCATGTTCCTGTCTTTGGGACCTTGTTTCTTTCTTTCTTCTTCCCTCCCTAGTGGGAACAACTTGGAAAAAGCTGGACACAACCCATGCAAAATACAGTTTCTCATAATCTCGAATAGCTTTGGAGGTTGAGGTTATTTTTATTTTTTTTATTTTTTTTTTTTTTTCCGAGTGTGTGTTCCTGTCCTCTGTGGCCTGAGAACTTGCAACCTCATTTCTCTTCCCAAAGTGGAATCTCATAAACGTGTCAGTAATAATTACACTGTAAAAGTCCACAACTCAAGCACACATCTTTTCTGTAGTAGTACTTGTTTCAGACAAGCATACAAAAGAATTACTCTAAATTTGCAGTGGCACTATGGCAGAGTCAAGCCCTGAGATGCTTTAATCCTCTGCGATTTAACACTATGAAATTCAGACTGCCAAGAGTACCAATGGGGGAACTCTGTCTGTGCTTTGATGTCACATTACCTATTTCTGGCTATAAAACATTTCCCTCTTGATTTTTCTACCCTCGCATCAAATGTGCACAAAAAAGATAAACTTCCCAAGAGATTATTCTGACATGGGGTTGAACACACACTTAAGACACTGCTTCATTTTGGCAGGTCCTGATATTGATGGTGTATGCAAGCCTAACGTCCAAACCTTTTCTTTTCCTTTCTTTTCTATTCCTTTTTTTTTTTTTTTTTTTTAAACTCAGAATAACTCATTGTAAAAATTGGCTGCCAGCCTACCATTTGAAAGTGAAGAAAACATCTTGATTTAACATCTGAGCAGGGATTTTTTTTTTGTCATCTGTAAACAATTGGACCATATGTAGTGTGATGGGAAACATGAAGGCTGTGATAGAATATCATTTAAGGAACCTGGTGTTTAATTACTGCACTTGATTAGCTGGAATAGAAATTAGCTTTAAATGTTTGGTTTAAAATACCAGTTTTAAAGGTATATGAAAGAGTTCTCAGTAGGTTTAAGCAGCAGAAGTGCTGATGGTTGCACAGTTACTGTGATTATTTGCAAGAATAAAATATAAAGTTATAGACATTTCTGTTTTCAAAAGAGAGACACATTGGTTCAAGTATGAAAGAAGGAACACAGACTCTAAGGTTTTCTCTCTGTTTCTTGAAGAGTTTCTGCACTTTCCCTCAGATTAAATCAGCATCTTCCTGATTTCCCTCAGATCAACCAGTAAATGCCATTGTCTCATAAGCGCTCTAAACCCATTCTCTTCTTTCAGGAGTTAGGTTCAAAGCTAGTGCAACATTATTCGTATAGGAAGATAGAAGTGTGCATCTTTTACACACTGAGGGTTTACTTATTTATCATAAAAAATCCCAATATACGAACAGTAACTTGGGCAAGCTTTCCCCCAATCGTTCTCTGGAGTTCAATACAGCTGCATTTCCCTATCAGTGCAGAGGAACATAAAAGGAAACATCTGAAGGTCTGCTGGTCCTCTCCTTCTTACTCCAAACATCCTTCGACTGACAGGTAAGCCAGAGGTTCAGTTTGCAACAAAAGCTCCTTTGCATTTGCCCAAGGCTAGAGTTTCTTTTAACATCAGCTATGTCTCCAAAATACTGTGGGAAAACAAACAAACAAACAACAAAAAAAGAACAAACTAAAAACCCAAGCAACCAAACAAAACCAACCAAAAACCCGATATAAGCTTCAAGACACCTGTCAGTTTTGGGTGAGGAGGAAAAGGAGGAAAAGCGGTGACTTTATAAGCACGTGGTTCTGCTAAAGATGGAGAACCAGGCAGCAGGTGTAGTAACAATTTCGTATAATGCTGGGCAGGTTTTAAACAGGAAAGAAAGAGAGCACCAAGATTCCTTGCTGCATCCAGTCTAATGTGATAAAAGCAGTGCTTACACTTTGAGGCTTCATGTCTAGGACCCCCACCTTCTTTTTTTGGCTTATGTATGTCAAAGAGCAGTCACAATATTTCTGATGAGACAGGTGCCATGCATTTTGCATTTAAAAAAAAAAAAAAAAAAGTTGAGATTGCTTGGGTTATGTGTTCCTTTTGTAGTTAAAACAGGGAAAATAGTTCACGCTTTGATTACTTTTGATTGCTCAGTAATGTGTATGTTAAATACAAAACTGAGTTCCTGCGCTTTCCTTGTGCCCACGTTCCCACATCACAGAAATTCTCCTCTCTGCTCTTAACCCAGAGCCAACAACCTATCCTCAAAATATTGGGTATGTCTCCTTGGCTATTTTGAGAGAACATTTTAGGCCCTGAGGCTACAATAGTTGGACATGGCCATTGTAGAGAACTCACTCAACTTCCTTTTGCAGAACTAACTGCTATCTCCATAGAAACAGAAAAAGAAAGACAGTTGGCAGGCAGCAACCAGAAGTTTAAAGAATTTATTCACACCGCTTTCAGCTGTATGCTATCACTTGAAATCTGGAACTGCTGGTGGTGAGGAGGGCCTTGCACTGTGCGTACAGTATTTCAGAAGATGGACAAGTCTGTATAGCAGAATACTACTTCATTTGTTTTTTTTTTTAAACAGAGTTCCCTTAATTCTGCTTACCATCAAACTTTCTTGTCAAAAATGTATTATACTGTTGATTTAAATGCTTTTAATAGCAGAGTCGTTAATGAGAGAGCTGAGCATTAAAGGTCAGAACAAAGAAGATTAAGACTGGGAATTTTAATCCTAGTCCTAGCACTGAAGCATTGCGTGATCCTGAGCAAAGAGCACACATGGAAGTGACCAATTCTTTTCTTACAGCTCCTTGTAAAATAAAAAATAGCCTCATTTCAGAAACTTATAAAATAGTAATTGTTGACAATGTCATTGACAACATCCGTTATGTTTCAAAAGTTTCTCGCAATTTTTAAAGTGGAAAAAGTTTCAAGAGAAGCTACTGAAATATTTCTGACTGAATTTGAAGTAAATAAGACGTTTTCATATAATCCTTAAATTAAAAAAAAAAAAAAAGGAAAAAAGAAAGAAAAAAAAGGAAGGGGTGGGTGAGCCACCGGAGAGTGGATTCCTTTTGAAAGGTTTAAAATGAAACAATTTTTAAACTGATTTCCTCTTTTCTCATTTTTCCTATGTGAGAAGTGAGGATAACGGCTGTGAAGATCTCTGTTTACTGTCTTTCCTCAACCCTGCTAGATAGCTGTGTGCTTTATATGTAGCCTATTGTGCTTCTTCACACACAATCCTTCCTTCTCACCAGATTAGCAGATGGTCCGGAGTCCAGAGAGAACAGAGAACCAGCCAGAACAAAGGCAGCTCAGATCCCATTGTGGAAAAGAAGATGGGAGTGAAAGGAGGGAGATATAATCTGATTCTAAAGCAGGAGCCACCCTTTTAGACGGAAGGAAATAAGGGAAACTATACTCATCTATTTAAACATCCATTTTCGTACATCAAAAGAAAAACATTTTTCCTACAATTTGCAGAAGCTCCAATTTCTTCCACAAATGCACTTCTTGTTAGCTGCTTCCTGCTCACAGGATCATAACTCAACCAGTATGATAAATCTTTAACATAAGTGTTCAAGTTCAAATAGAATTCTTAGAAGCATCTCATACCCCTGAGGAGCTTCTCATTGACCAAGAATTTGAACCTCTAACAAATTTGGAGGGAAGATTCGGAAGTGACAGAAAAGCAATGCAGATTTTCACACTGTGACTCAAAATATCTATTACTATTTGCACCTGTCTGGAGTGCCACACTGAAGTGTATGCCTGTACACGTATAAACATATTCTTTATCAAGATTTTTTAATAAAACAAAACACAAAGCAACTTAAAATCCCTCACATTTTTATTTACATTATTTTCACAGAAATCTGAACATATACTCTATTGGTTCTGTCTTCCTTTGATTTGAATGGTGCAGACATACACATGTTAAAATTCGGATTTGCCAATATCATGATCCTTCCGTTAATTAATGGCACCTTCTCACCCTGCAGGCTGGAATTTATCCTAATGAGTAATTTGCACTTGTCTATAATCATTTTTAGTATTGTTAATATCAGATCACAGTGAAAATAGGATCCATTTCTCAAGGACCCCAGAAAAATACCAGCTTATTTTTTCTTAACTCCACAGTGAAATGTTGAACTTTAAAAAAAAAAAAAAAAAAAGACGTTGATAATCTAGAGAATTATGAACATCTGATCTTAACTCTTAAATTAGCCATATGTTGAGTCTCAACAGATTGACAGTACTTATTAACATGAATGTAAAGTTTTAATATTTTAAATCTGCATTTTATTAATATTTAATCCAGGGTCATAGGTAATGTCCATGTGTGTCAGATAGAAAGGAAAGAAGAAGGTATCACAGGAATCCAATTACTTCTGCTTCTAATTACAAATGACTTTCAATATTGAGGCAATGTTCTTCTTGTGTGACCTTTAGTGCATATTCTAGACTTCATTAAACACCTTTTGTTCTTGTCAGTTGAGGTAAATCCCATCTTGTCCCAGTACTTTGATAGTATTCTGTCATCTGTTCATGATCCAATAAAAAATGACTCTGGCAAAAAAATATACATGGAAGTGTTTAAGGTGTGTGTCACAATTTAGTCTACACATAAGACAAAAAAAATCTCTGAAGTTTTTCTCACACAAACTTCAGGCAATCTCGACCAACTCTTGTCCATGCAATTATAAGCTTTGTCTATTTTTATACAGTTTATGTAAAAATATTGGTTCCTATAACTGCTTCATTCTGTACCGAGCAACCACGGATTTGAAGTTTAAAGAGTGTATGCTACTCATTCCACTAAACTCCACGCTTTTCAACAGAAGAAACATCCACTGAACTCGAATTTTAAATGAAAAGTAGAGAGTGGAGAGTTCAAAATTGGGCTTGTATCACCTGAAAAATCAGGTTGCATTTATTTCCTCGTGAAGGAACATTCATACCATGCAATGTTATGTAGAATGTATAGGTTAATGTATAAAGATGTAGTAAATCAATGACAGTATAATAATTGTTTTAGTGTAATATTGTTGTATAATAATAAACTTTTAGACTGAGCAGTACCATTTTGCTAATATCGTATATACACAATACATTACATGGATGGTGTCTGTTATAAACATAAAAGAAAATTAAACAGTCTATTATACATGGTATACATAAAAGAAGAGAACATAAATAAATGAATTGAAAAACATTTACAGAAATGACTTCTATTCTCCCTATAATTATGTTTTGTGAGTTTCTTTTTCTGTTTTGTTAGGAGTCTGCATCTGTCACACACACACATATTTCAGCTTCTGTATTCGTAGATGTGAAAGATATCAAGGAAATGGTAATTTTGGCTTATTTTCAAAGTTACATTATTTTAAATGCAACATATTTATATATTGAAAGACTACCTTTTTGTAATAACTTTCCGCATACAATATTTCCTGTTGATCACTTATCTCCTTGTGACCCAACTCAAAGAAAGTGAACCCAGACAGGTGACTATCTTCTGAAGAAACCCTGAGGAAGACAAATGTGGGTCTCCTTTTCTTTCATGTGCACAGCTGAAAAGGCACAGTGGTCAGAAGGGCCCCTCAAAGCCATCATGAGGTTCAGATTTGTTTTACAAGATTTAAGTCAGACTCCAGCTCAACAGAAGCTTGTTTTTATGAGTCAAGCTACAGCAATGCCAAACAGGCTGCTTGAAATGAAACTCAGGTCTTTGAAAACGATACCAAAAACTTTGTCATTGATAAGAATCTCATCCAGTTTTATGGATGATCTGGATACTTTGTATTTTATTTGACAAAAGGTATACAAAAGGGTATACCTTGAATATAAGAATGTAAGTGCTGGATCTGTCCTTGAGTTTTATCTCCTTTGCCTTACATTAGAACCTTTAAAAACGCTTTGAATCCAGGTGCCTTTTTTTTTTTTTTCCTTTCCATCTGGAAGTATGAAACCTCTGTTACAAAATGTGATTTTGAGTAGCCCTCCTCTTACCAAACTGCAGCTGTAGAAACTGATATAATAATACTAAACCCAAGAACTGGAACAGCTTCATATTTCGGAACTGGTGGAAATGAAGGCTGCAGACAAAAAAGTTTAACATCATATGTGTGTTTTACTCCTTGAACCGGTGGCACCAAAAAATACTGTGAAGGGTGAATCTAGAAAGAGTACTTGAACTTACACTGTGATACCTCTTCAGATAAACGTCAAACGAAAAGGCATCCTCATAGTTTGGGTTTGGTCACCCTGGACCGTGGTGTCTTCCTCCCTCAGTCTTCACCACTAAATCAACTTGACTCACAACACAAGTGCACCTCCTCCACTTGATTCCTCTCCACTGCATCTCAAGCATCTCCTGGTGGCCATTGCTCTCAACCCAGCACGACCTGAAGTTGCAAACACTTATAGAACCACAGAACATTTAGGTTGGAAAAGACCCCTAAGATTGTTGAGTCCAACCACTAACCCAACACTGCAAAGTCCACCCCTAAACCATGTCCCTAACAAGGCAGACTCAAGCTAGGCTGAGTGGAGGCGTTACCTCAAATGCAGGTGACCTGATACAGCCGTGATGCCATGTAATCAGGTCTGAAATTGATCTTTTGACATTTTTACCATATTTTAACCTGGGATTCGAAAACTCAGTATTGATAATCACGACTTGCCTTATTGTATAGAATAAGAATATTAAAATCATCAAAAAAGAAACATATTAGTAATTGATATGCAACAAAGAGCATGTATATTTTGCCACTTGTGAATATTAATGAAGCATTATTCTGATACATTAAGTCATATTACCAAACCATATCAACAAGCTAAGTTTTAAAGTTCACCTAAAGGGCAAATTATTTTGACATCTGCTGTTATGTTAAGGTCAAATTCTTGAGCTTTTACAAATTCTGGGGTTGGGAATTTATTATTTTATTTTATGCAATTGAATTTCTCTCAGTTTCCAGTACTAAAGGATTACACGTTACTATGTGAAATAATCTTATTTTGCAGACAAGCAGTACGTTTTCCTTCAACTTATAAAACCCAAACATTTCTGGCATAGTAAATATGTATATTTCAGAACAGGAAGAAAGGGAAAATGAATACCAGCTAGAATATTTACAATAAGAACTGTTTAAAGAAAAAATGTGTTTGATCTTTGGCAAGTTCCCTGACTTTGAACTGACACTAGACAAATGATTATGGAGAGAAGATTCATGAATAGTTACTCCTCCACTTGTGGGCTCTTACCTTCGACTGTGCAGCCAGCATTCCTGACCAGGGAAGATCTTTGCTCCCACATATGTTACTAAGGTCAATTATTTTTGGTACGTTAGGACAGAAAGGGGGGAGGGGGAGAAGGCTTTTTAAGCAACGTGGCCTCAATTAATTTAAAACACATAGTAATGGGCTCTGAAATAACAGTGTTTTAACCAGTGAGTTCATTAAACGTTTTCTCAAATGCATAACCATTATTTTGCTTGGTCAGATGTTTTCTCAAAGGAGAGTTCATTCATTTTAACTGCTTAAAACGTATGATGAATGAACCAATTTGCTTTTTTATTTACATTTTACCACGGATAATATTTTATTAAAAATACCACCACAAAGCAACAGAGTACAACTTTAATCAGTGTTCGGTTTTCAAGGCAAAGCTTTCTTTAAATCTAAAGAAAATAGAGTGTGCTAGGTTACATTTGCAAATGAACTACCCCAAGCTCTGATATATAGATGCTTTCATAACTAGTTCTGGAAATTGTTGTAGCATATACCTAAGATTATAAAATAATTATATGTGTGGTAAACCATTAGGCTAAAGCATATTCAGGGATATGGGTTATTGCTCTTCAAGAGCAGTTTTGCCAGGGCTGACTTCACCAGCATGATGCAGATATGTCGACAACGGGCTTAATGTGTAAGGCTGTAAATAAATTTAAGAAGCAATTGCAGGGTGAAGGAGGGATGGACTGCTGCAAGATAAATGTGATGTAACAGCTCTTATCTGCTGTAACAGATCTGGATAAGCACATGTGTAACAGCTGAGGAACCAAGTACTCCAAGCAGTGTTTGTCACATCTGATGTTTTCTGTAGGACCCTGGGTGGATCACCCAACCCTCCTGAGCCTTCATTTTCTTTTAAAATTCCCACAGCAATATTCACCTTCCCACTGAAAGAGCCTTGAGAACCTCACAGAACTATCAAAATATAATTTCTAAAATTTCAAATATTAGTGGGCGAGTGCCAAGCAGGGGGAAAACAAGAACTACTCTTCCAGTACAAAGGAATCACATATCAGTGTGCACATGTAGGTTTGTAGATCTATGCACTTGCAGCAGTGGAAGTTACAGCAGTACTCAACCAATTGCATTGATACCTCATCAACATCTGAGATTTACCTTCCAAAAATACTTCTGGGCAACCTGCCCTGAAAATGGAAAATAGGACCATCGCCCTACGCATTTCATTATTCCCCCATGTCCATTACTCATTGTAAGCCAAAGCTAATTCTTATTTCATTGTATCTCTCCCTTTGTTTCTTCAAGGCCATAAGTAGAAAACATTGACTCCACAGCAATTCAAGATTTCTTAGCTTGCACAAGTGGGGTATCCAAGTAAGCATGTGAATGCATTTTTTTCTTGATGTAAATCTTCCCTGTAGTGCTGCTCTTAATAAATAGTGATGGAGAATCACTTTGGATAGAATTAAACTCAGTTCTTTTTTGGCTTGAGAGGTGGAGTCCCTCTTCTTGGTCTGTAAACAAAATAGCTCTGTATGACCATCTGACTCAAACTGAGTAAAATTCCTGGAGAGATGAACATACTATGTAAACTAAGAATAACTCAGAGTTTCAGCAAGTGCGTTTTGAGAGTGTGCAGGGGATTTAACTGGGCAAATGGGCCTTGTGTTGAGCTACTAGGAAGTGCTGAACTGTGCCTTACACATCAGCATAACTCGCAGACAAGAGAAGAAAGATCCTTGAAACAAAAAATAAGTAAATACAAATTTAAATGAATAAATCTAAGACTAAGGCAGCCTACCACAATTACCCACATCTGCAAAATCATGTGCCTGTGGTCTTCTCCATATTACACTTTGATAGCTAAATGACATGATGTACAAATAAGACATACCTACTAAGTTGTAGATGCTACAGTAACTACCTGGTCAAGGCAGTTTGACGGAAGCTGGTGGGGACTCAAATAACAAATTAAACAATACAGTTACAAAAGGGGGCATAATTGCCTTTATTACACAGTAATAAGTTCTGGGAAGAGATAAGATTGCTGCAGAAATATGTTGTCCATTTTGTATTTAATTTTTGATTGAGCAGATTGGGTAAAAGCCCTCTTGATTTTGTTGACGTTGGGCCCTGATGAAACCCAGAAGTTACAACTTGCAGACTTGTATAAGAGCTCTCCAATATTAATCATTATTTTTGGCACTTCCGTGCATGAATTAGGGCAAAGATGAGGTACCACGTTACTCATATTTATTAATATAAGATTATGGGCCAGCCAAGAGGCATCCAGTTGCTCTAATTTACCACACATTTTTGATCTCTCTATTGACCCTTCCAAGCCTGAAAATGCCCTAAATTCTTATACTACTTTCTGCAGCAGTTTCAGAGAAGCATGGGGAATTTTGGTCAGCTCAGAAGACTAAGTGCAATTACTGTTAACAGAGCAACTGTTGAATTTTTACCTACTGCTGCCTTGCTCAGACTGAGACACATCTACCATGTCAAAGGTTGTGCAGACAGGTGATGTTTGGTAGATGTCTATTTGTAGCCAAAACCAGCAGGCATAAAGAAGGCAAAGAAGGACGGGATTTCCACATAAATTCATACTAATGACCATAGAGATCAAAATTACCCTCTGGATGATCTAGAGTTTTGAAATACAGCTTCCAGATTTCAAAACACTAATGTAACTAAGTTGCTCTCCCTTTCAAGCAAAAAGGTGTTGGCTGTCACAAAAGAGAAGCAGGATTGGGTTGAGATCTTTGAAAAAGCATAGTGCGGTGGTGAAGTGGACAGTGGCAGGAGGCATTATTCTTAAAGCTCTCTTCAGATTATACATATATTTCAGCTATACACATGTGTGATGTATTCATTGTGTATACACAGATTTATTTTTACCAGTGTTTAGGTAGCTCTGATAAGTATTTGCTCCCCCTAAGCAAAGATAAAAGTGGATTCTGCAAAGACTACTTTTGATATTATTTTTAACTCTTTACCTTCAGATGTCATTTCACTCCCTCTCTACTTAAGCAGAGGCTTCTGACTTCTTTTATGTTTAATAATTCAGAGTATCATATTTATGTACTTCTTGAAGGCATCTTGAATTGCTTATCAAAAGGGGGGAAGAAGCCTCAGAGAAAAAAAAAATCTGAGAACTGAGAAAAAAAAAAACACAACCTTTCAGCTCAGAAGGGCAAGTGAACAGCAGCTTTGTTTGATCAGCATTTACTTTAAGAAAGTTGGCAGACATCAAACCCCTGTTGTAGTGAGCTAATTATACAAGGGCAAGAACCATCAACCAGGAGGAGAGGGACTGACCAATGTGCACGGTTGCTGCACACAGTGCTGAAGACCAGGCAGAAATCAAACAACTGCCCCCAAAGACTTCCATGAACATGAAACAAAAGAGGTGCCAAGTTATTCTTTGGTGATTACAGAAATAATTGGGGCAGCCATCAAAAAGGCAACAAAGGCGTTCAGTAATTAGCCATGTGCACATGGAAGGATATGATCCAACGTAAGTGAAACGCTCTGTATGGAGCTGTGCACTGGTGTGGTGTTTAGGTCCTGTAGGAAAACACCACAATCAACAGTACAAATGGTTAAAAATTAATCCAGCAGCAGAAGAGAAAACATCTGCAGATGTTGAATAGGTAGAGGTCAATGCAAACCCTATGGAAGAGTTTAATGTTGCCTCTGCAGTGTAAGCTATATGTGGAGACTAATATATTTACATATAAACAGGATGACTGCATGTAAAGATCACATAAGTAAATTTTATACATTATGCTGCAAATGTCATGCAGGAAATATACTCTCTGATTGATATGCAGAATGTTTGCCAGAACAGTGACAGCCAAAGTAAGTTCAAAGTCATAGGAAATGTTGTCATCAGCCTACTGTAAAAATGTACAATTACTTGCTATTCTCTTTCTGTTTAAAGGTGACTACTACCATCTTTTTCCCTAGGCTACTTGTTCACTGTAGCTTATTATCATTACAAAGTATTATAATGGATTAGCTTTTCCATATTGTGTTCATATTGGGAAGGGCATGTTTCAGACAGCACACTGACAAGGTTTTAGAAAAGGCATTTATTCCCCCACTAAAAATTACCAGGCAGCTTGTTTTCAAGAATAAAAATCTCTAAATTGCATGCTTGCAAGTTCCTCTTTCCTGATAATTCATTTAATAAAAAGAAATCAGAAAGAAGAAGTGAGCAGTATCTAATTAATATCTCCTAATGCCCAACTAATGTCAAGCATGACTCCAATTTATAACTGAACTATATTTTTACATTGAAAAATTCAATTACATTTACTGACAGACTTTGAAACGCCGCATTATTTATATCGACAAACTTTGCAGTCTCTTGGTATATTTATTAACATTCTTTCCACAGAATAAAGTGTATATACAATACAGATCACTGCATTCTTCATTTTTTAATCTTTCAAAGTGATATGTACATCTGCTGGAGTAGGATGGAGCTGCCTCGTTGCTGGATATCCAAAGGACCAAATAGAGCCAGCAGTCAATTTGCCCTCCCTTTTGATTCTCCAGGCAAAACAAGGTAACCTTGACATTTTTTTTTCCTTTCCCTCCCTCCTTCCCTCTTTCCTCATTCCCCTTCTCTCCTGCTCTTTTTTTTTTTTCTCTCACACACCCCCACGCTGCACTCTCTGTGCACACATCAACAATTTTGAGCTGTGAAGAGGTTCAATTGCCACCTTAGTGACTCACTTATAATGCACAAATCATTTACTAGGATAGCTTGAGGACATGACAATGACAGAGAGACATCTGTTGGGTGGATGGGACGAAAAAAAAAAAAAAGAGGGGGAAAAAAAAAAATGAGGTTATTCACAGCTGGTACATTAGCCATGCTAGCCACCAGGCCACCACAGTGTCCTCATCCTACAGCTTCACTCTCCTCCTTTCTGCCTGCTCCCTGCTGTCAGCTGCCAAAAGATATCTGTTCTCACCCTTTGCTGAATGAAAAGGTGCTAATGCATGACTTCAGGATATGTCAGAACATACAGTACTTACAAGTGTTTGGAGATGCAGCCAACCTGACCATGGGGAAAAGAAATGAGTAACTAAAGAGTGATTTTCTTGAAAAAGAATGGCTAGAAAAAATAGTGAGGGGGCTATTCCTTTTTTCTAGCTGTGCCAGGCAGGACAGGTTTTTGTCTTCTCGATGCTCATCTTCATTTCTCGTAGAGTACTAAATATCCTAAAAAATGTTCGAAAACTGCACTGAGTTTTCTATCGCCTGCAATTTCTACACTAACTGAACTTGAAAATGTGTTTCCAAAGGAAGAAGAAATGCAGAAAAAAAATATGGCTTTAAGAATTGCTTTTTTTTCTGATTTAAAGAGGCAGAAAATAAAGATTGAGGGAGGGGTTTGAATAAATTGTGATTAAAAATAAACTTAGCTGTTCGTATAGTAAATGTGCCAGAGAGCAACAGATAGCCAGAGTATCCAGGCAGTGATCTCATCTCGGTTTACGCAAGGTCTGGGGTCTGCACTTGCTGACATAAGCTCAACAGCCACAGGAGACCTGGGCTCATGTTCAGCATCTCAGTAGGCTTCTGGAAGGTTTATTTTCTTGAAGGAGTCTGCTGGTCAAGATGGTATGGGGCAGTTTTAAAACCACTTTAAAATTCTTGCACTGCAAACATTTAAAAAATCTTCAGTGTAATATCAGCGGGGACAGTTTCTACGTGGTAAAATGGCCATATGCTTGCTCACTTGCGTACATACCATGGCAGTAAAAAAAACCTGTGCAAACCTGATCAAAAGTTTTAGGGAAAGGGGAAAATACTGTTTATATTTTGCAGTGAGAGAAACTTGTTAATGACAGTAACGGGTTCTATAATTAAGCCCTGTAGGTATGAAGGTGGTGCAAACATTTCCAAAGATGTCCATAGCCACGCACTAAAGATCCCCTAAAGATTCGACACACAAAATAAAGAAATGTCCAGAAGATACCCAAGCGTGCATCTGTTGTTCAGATGCACCTAATCCTTGCGCAGGTTCCTGGTAAGAGTTAAACCCCTCAATGATGTTCCTGGGTCACCTCTGAAATGGATGCTTCTGCAGTTGTCTGTGCATTGTGGGCTTGCTAGAGGAGAAAGGGAACAGAGCAGGGAGAAGGGAAAAGTCTCTTTCCTTTACTTGAAGAGCAAACCCCAATTTTATTGAAAACAAGTTATTTTCCTAGCTTTACTGTGCCCAATTCCAGGATTTTATCTTCCTGGAAGTCTTATGAAGACCAGTGAGAAACATATATTATGTCTGGAAGAAGGAAAAATATTTCCCTATACACCAAATTCTCTAAGCTGTTACACATTCGGTAACCTTGAACCTTTTTTAAGATAAAGAGAGCCAAGAACAAGCCAAAGTTCTAAATCAGCCCCAGACCCAGGTGGGCACAGCTCCCACCAACCCCACTATACACTGTGCTGTATTTATCCTGAAATTTCTGTTTTGTTTTTTTTTTTTTTGCCAAGTTAATCTGCGTGTTCTAATTATCAGCAGTGAAGACACAACATGTATATACATACCCTCCTTTGATTCACCTGGTGGGGTCTCACTGCTCCTATGGCAGAGATCGTCTATCTTTGAAAAATTTAGACTATTTGGACTGAAAATTGTTTTTTTTTCATAAATGGCTGGATGGGACTTTTCAGCTTTTTACTAAAATTTCCTAAATTTTGCTCATCAGATCCTGTTTCAATAGTGTACATGGTGATTCAGAAGGACTCGGAAGTTGCTTGTGTAAAAGGATATATAAAGAACATTAGAAAATAAATTAAATGAAAAGGACCAAAATGTCGAGTTTTTTTAAATATTTTTGAGCAGAGGAGTTAATAGGCCAAATACTATCTCTTGTTACATACATGCAGCAGAAAAGTGGGAATGAATCTGATCCAATACCGGAGTTTTCATAAAAGATTTATTCTAACATGGACTTGGTTGGATTGATAAAAGGGATATTTTGTGTCAGATTCTTTCTGCCTATCTCCACATATCCACTTTAAAGTTTTACATAAGCACACTAGTGTCATGTAGCAAAAGTATGTATTTGTAGAAAAGCAATCCTTCATAAATACAGGATGATGTTATTATCCCCATACTACCCAGACACCTAATCAGTATTTTTCCTCTCCACTAGAAAAATAAGAAGTAGGACTGCCACTGGGCAACATTAAAAATAAAGGAAAGGAAAATATCTATTTTTTCACCGTTTTGATTACTCCCTTTCTGTCACATGCTGCCTATGTGTACAAGTCTATTTTAATGTCAGTTTTAGTTTCCCTTTAGTTGAGAGGACAGTTCAATATTATTCTATTTTTATTGTTATCACAGTTAACAGTGGAAGGGAAAGTTTCTTGGTCTTTGGATATTTTAGCTCTTTTCTCCTTTTTGCTTCACTTTAATAAAAATTCTACTGACAGAAACATAATGCACAGAAATGATAATGAAAATAGAGAAGTTCAACTTTGGCCCTACACCATAAGTGAAATAATAATTGTACTTCAGTTCCTATTTGTGATTACAAAAGACCTTGAATATTTATTTAAATTCAGAATTGACAGATCTTGCCAAAAAGAAATCTTAGCTGAAGAAAATATCTTGACTTTTGCTGGCCAGTACTTAACAAGAACACAGCGGTAATTTTGTTAAAAAGGCCAAAAAGTGCCATTCACCAATCTTGTGGTTAAAACACACAGAAATGAATCCTGATCACCAGAACTGAAGGTCGGAGATGCCACATTCCAAAGTACCAATTTATGCCAGCAGTCTTTCGCCATCTCCTTCTGCAGAGACAATTGCCAGAGTTTGGGCTCCAAATAGCCAGACCCTCAAATTCCAAAATTCCGCCTTTNTTTTTTTTTTTTTTTTCTCCTAGTAAAGGAATCTTATTGTAGACATTTCTCTAGGTGGAAGAAATAAATCTACATGCCAGATGCAATACCAAAACTCTGCTTTATGTGCAACTGGAATTCAGAGCTGAGCTTTGCAGCAATTTCAGTCAGCTTTATATAGTTCAGTGTTAGCTGCAGATGTTTCCAAGTAGTGGAAGGAATTAACATGCTGAACTGCCTGCTTTGGCACCGACACCCTCAACCCAAGCACTGCTCCATCTGTGTTTGCAGTTTCTTTGCACCTTTTGATCATAAAAAGCACAAAGTAGATTTAAGCTTCTTAGTACAGATGCTGATTGTTCTGGGAGGCTCAGAAATTAGCCAGCGACATCGAGTTCTGTTTACTGTATTCATGGAACACTCCCACCGTGAACACGGGCAAGTTAAACATGATTCAGCCTTTCTGAGTGCACTGATTAGTGCATGTTAACTTGAAGGAAAAATATCCAAGCAACAAGAATTAAATGTAGTTTGTATTGGTCTTTCATATGCTTGACAACTTTTCTGCTTGTGGGGTCTACAAAGATTGCTGTATCCTCATGGTTAGCTGGCTTCACGTGGGCAATGCCAGGATAAAACCAAAAACCAAGAGCTGGAAGAAGCCATGTTATCCAACAGCCAGAGATTTTCCTCTACAGCTTTCTGTTTATTAGATTATACAGGGTCAGGATGAATTTCCTGCAGATGCCTAGTTTCTAATCTCAATACTGGACTGATACTTCATTGTCTCTCTGCAATGCAAAAAGCTCAGCATTCCCCACTGAATGCAAAAAAAAAAAAAAAAAAAAAAACAAAAAAAAAAAAAAAAAAACCACTTTAAATAATTTAAAAAAATAAAAAAAAAAAAAAAAACCCAANACTCTGAAGGGACATGTGGGTGTATAACACTCTGTGCTCCAGGCCATCACAGAATTAGAGGGTGAAACAGCAAGGACATAGAATCATAGAATGGTTTGGGTTGGAAGGGCCCTTCACGGCTCCCCCAGTGCCACCACTGCTATAAGCAGGGACATCTTCACCAGCTCAGGTTGCTCAGGGCCCCGTCCAGCCTGGCCTGGGATGTCTCCAGGGATAAGGCACCCACCACCTCTCTGGGCAACATGGGACAGGCTCTCACCACCCTCAAATATACATCATGGTGCATGACTTATTTGGGGCCATTTCACAACCTTTTAGCATTAATTTCTGGAACACACTAGAAATTTCCAGCTACAGTGGTCCAGTGCATTTGACTTTGACCATTTCACTGTACATTCATCCCATTATGCANAAAAAGCAAACAAATAAACAAAAATCCATCTTTATCTTCTTCAATCAGTTAAGGAGAAAATTACCTCTCTATAGGAGTCTCACATGACATCCAGAGAAGGAGGAAGACAGCGAAAATCGAAATAGGCCAAGAGTTCATCAATCAAGGTTCAGATGATGCACTCTGAAGGGACATGTGGGTGTATAACACTCTGTGCTCCAGGCCATCACAGAATTAGAGGGTGAAACAGCAAGGACATAGAATCATAGAATGGTTTGGGTTGGAAGGGCCCTTCACGGCTCCCCCAGTGCCACCACTGCTATAAGCAGGGACATCTTCACCAGCTCAGGTTGCTCAGGGCCCCGTCCAGCCTGGCCTGGGATGTCTCCAGGGATAAGGCACCCACCACCTCTCTGGGCAACATGGGACAGGCTCTCACCACCCTCAAATATACATCATGGTGCATGACTTATTTGGGGCCATTTCACAACCTTTTAGCATTAATTTCTGGAACACACTAGAAATTTCCAGCTACAGTGGTCCAGTGCATTTGACTTTGACCATTTCACTGTACATTCATCCCATTATGCACTGATTAAGGTCTCTGTACAAGAAGATTTCAGTGTTGACCAGAGCTGATTAAGGTCTCTGTACAAGAATTTCAGTGTTGACCAGAGCTTTGTGCAAGTCTGTTGCATCTGAAAACATCTCGTCAAAACTAAAGATGCACTGCATATAAGCCACATAAATTTATAATCTCTGAATACAACAATCAGCATCTTTGGCATTTGATTTTTTCTATCATGATCACTTACAACTTCTGTTTCTGGAAAAGTTTTCTACAGAAGGTCATCTGTCAAGTCATAACAAAGGTCTAGACCAGAAGTTCATGCCGAAAGGAATGAGGTTTAAGAAGAGGCTCTGTCCAAATTGGATAAAAAAAAATGAAGAGGGTGCATAAAAGGACACTTCTCAGCATATGTGAATAACTAATGTTAAACAACCAAGGAACTTTTAGGTTGGAATGGGAGATACCCATTGTTATATTGGATATTTGGGTGTCAAAATCTCATACTGCAAAGTTTTTATGTATGCTGGATCCTAACAGAAAAACAAACTTAATACTTGAGATGGACAACTATTTCTACTGGAAGTCTAGAAGTCTGTGTCTAAACAAGACTAAGATTTGTGGATCGAGGACAATACCTTGAAACATCTTGAAAGTCAGAACTGCTATTACCCACTAAGCAAGCCCTAAAGCCCCTATTTCCTGGTAAATCTTCAGCCCTAGTGAACACTACATTCACACAGAAAGGACAAAATATATACACATTTATCAAATAAGTAATGTGGCTACTGTTATTCATTAAATTTAAAAAATAAATTGGCATAGAAGGTTGGTATTTTTCCCCTATGAATTTTTTCATCTGTCTATACTGCAAACTTTGATATCTGAAATTAGACATGTATTCTCCTCCAGTTGAACAACAGCTTTGCAACTGGAACCTAATTAACAGTTTTGCTACCGGTATTTTGAGGAGAAAGATTTCATCAAGTATCTTGGGCTCTAAGTAGCTCCAGGTTTTAGGGTATAGTTGAACAGGGATTAATTTTTTCTTTCTGGGAAAATACAGTCCTTAGGAAAAAATAGAACTCCCATCCTTACTCACACAAAAGGTAAACCTTTCAGAATTTGTTTAAAACAAATTGAAAGAAATTATGGTAGTTTGAGTGAATTCAAACACGCAGCTTTTAGGATTAGGTTTGTAATGTCCACTTTGAATTTTTATCACTTTTATGAGGGCTCATTTTAAGTGGAAACATATTTTTTTTCCTATAAAATCATAAATGAGGTAGTTCAAAAATTTCAAAACTGGTTTTGTAGTATCTCTCAAAACACTGAGAAAATGGTTTCAAAATATTGAAAAATCTGTTAAAAGCTTTTACTTTCATAGTTGTTGATTTGATGAACTGATATTTTTAAAATACTTACTTTTTTTACCCATACACTCCAGTCTTGATAGGTTTTGGTGGTTTTTTTTTAGTTGAGAAGTGATGTTCTTTATTGCTCTAAGGTATATGCCACGGCTACCATTTCCCATATTATTAAAATCTATTCCTATTATGTTGAAATGAAAATTGTCATTCACCTTTGCATAGAAAGTGGTGAGCAGAAGAAAAAAAGCAAAATTCCAAAGGTTTGTGTAGTTCTCCTATTCAACAACATGCTATCTCTTTGTGGAAGCATGACCAGTGCCAAAGAAAGTAGGGAAAACAGACTGAATTTTATTATGGAATGAGGGTGTAAAAATTAATTTATATCCCAAAATTTGTGCATTTCGTCCAAAAATACCAGTCATTCCAGTTAGGAAAATTAAGTTCTTAGTTAGACGAGAGTGTAGGTGATAGGAATTAAATCAGTAAAGAGTTTTTATAACACAATAAATGAAGATATGTCTTCCCCTTGTTTCCCTCTCATTTCTTTCTTCTACAACTCTTGATCTTTAACTGAACTACTTATTCTCTTTGCTCACACAGCCAACAAAATTTCTTTATATATGCAACCTTCAGGTTAAATGGGAACGAGACTAATTAATTACCATGCTTGATTTTTGATCTTTAGTATCTTCCAATGAAATACGATAACTGGCATTGATATATGGTTTGCTGGCTACATTAGCCACCTTTCTATTTCACTGTATCTTTTTATATTAATTACGCCTGTAACTTAATATTTTATTCATGTATGAAGATTTTTTGCATTACAGCTTGTTCTCAATAATAAAAATAATAAATAAATAAGTGTTGGTTAAACTTTTTCAGCATCTCTGGGATGAACAAAAAGTGCTGACCCCTGGAACAATTTTTTTTCTATTGACAGAAGGTATTAAAATATCTCTATTCAAGAACTGAGGCCTCCCACCCTGATAAAAATAAATATATAAGGATATGCATGACAAAAATGCATAATATCTTTATAATTCAAGAAGATTGTGGATTTGATTTTTACAGAATATTTAGGATGTCAGAGGGATGCAATTAGAATGCTGAAGAAGCTTATATGGAGAAAGTGTTAGATGAGAGTAATTTCTGCTAATTTGCTTTCTCTGTCTTTCAAAGCCAGTCCTAGTAATGGGTACGAATTATTTTGCCAGTCAGCAAAAACGAAGAAAATCCGTAGTTTATTTCTTCAGACTGCTGTAAATGCCATCCACGCCAAGAGGTGTGGAACCACCCTCAAGATGAACAGAACCTT
The DNA here is from genome assembly GCA_013399365.1 of Pampusana beccarii. Taxonomy (NCBI): domain Eukaryota; kingdom Metazoa; phylum Chordata; class Aves; order Columbiformes; family Columbidae; genus Pampusana; species Pampusana beccarii. The sequence continues at coordinate 257,067 of VWYH01009556.1, read as the reverse complement.
GTTTGAAGGATGCCTGAAAGCCTTTATGTAGAGGATATAGCAATATTATTTTGTCTCCAAGTATTCTATATGTGGGATTTTTTTTATTTTTTTTTATTTTTAATGAGCACTTTACTCATATGGCTAAAATCACAACTACTGATGCTTGCTCCTGTGCAAGAAACATAGAGCAAAAAAAGAAAAAGCTCCTGTCTTTGTGAGCTTGCACAAAGATCAGTCAGCTGATAATACAAAGGGAACTGACTAGTTGCACTATTTTCCAACCTTTCAGGAAAAAATTATCTCCTATTTTGCTTGGCATATTTATACTGTCTTTAGCCTGATCTGTTACTGATACAAAGCTTGTGAGAGCACTTTGTGTTATTTGAGCATATGTATTGAGAGAGAAAAAAAAGCACATTTAAAAAAAAATATTTTCCAACAGCTCAATAAAAACAGCTGGAAAGGGAGATTAGATATTCCAGATTTGGTTAATGCTCATCAGGACTTGTAGTTTTGGTAGCAAAATCAATAGAAGGCAAAATATAACTTAGTAAGGAATTGGACTCGTTGACCTTGGTGCTTCTTAAATCAGTTATTCAGATGGTACCAAAATGCTCCTGACTACCCACTGCAGTTACCTCTGTATGAGATCATTTTCCTCTAAAGACCATACAACATAGATGGGTTGAAAAGAGGCTGGAAAGATGCACATTTTGAAAAGGACAGGGACGAGATCTAGGTGTGACAGTAACTTCTTCTCCTGCTCCCATTTGTTGCCATAGACTGTAGACACGAGGTGAAGCAGAGGGGCAGGATCATAGGAAGCCAACAAAGAAATAAGATCAAAACTACACTACTCTGCAGTAACAACATGCAAACATTCTCTTCATAATATATACACCAAGAAGAAGCATGTTTGCCTCTCTCCATCCCTAAGCTCTGGCACTCAAGTACAAAAAACCCATTTAAATCCTGTTTGCACCCAATCTCCTTCTCCTCTCTCTGGATGTGGCTGTTTTGCTTTGTCGACTATTATAAACATAACACTCAAACTTTCTTAGCAGCATCTGTTATTTTCAGTTAGAACTGAGTGAGAACAAATAAAAAGAATTTTCTATTGTCTTCAGATGAAAGAAGGTTTGTATGTGTGAGTTAGTACTGATGATTGCATGAATGCAGATGCAGTGTTATATTTGATTGGTAATTAAAGTCAAGTACCCCCAAGTTTAGGCAAAACCCAAATAGCTAATTACAGGTTTTATACTATAAAACAATTGTAGTATCAAAAGACCCCTCAGGGAAAATATAAATCTACAGGGATTTTTTTTTTTTTTTCCAAATTCTGTAGTAGATTCTCTGTGTCTGTAGAAATGCAATTGGAAAGAAGAAAGACAAAGACAGCTCTCCTGCTCGAATCTATCTGCTCTCTTACTTCTCCTTCACTTCATCTACCACTCAGCCACCTTCATGACACCAGGTTTTGGAAATTTAAAAACTGAATTCTTCAATTCCTATCCCTTAGATCTGCTGTTTGCAGACATCCCTACAAAGTCTGTTAGTAGAAGAGCGATGGAAATAATTGGCATTATTCAAAGAGTAGGTGTTTTTCTTTCTCTTCCACAGAACATCACAAGTTTGCACCCCATTTTTGTTAATTGATTGAGTAAAGAGGGACAAACATTCCTCTTCCTATCTCTCTGTCTGACTCAGGTCCCTTTTGGCCCAGCTTTTATTTTACTGGCATTATGTGTACAGGACAAATCCTGATCCTATGGAAATACAAATATTAAATGATAGCTCTAGGATGCAAATTATGTTCAGGGCCTGGCTGGACATAACAGTAAAATAAGCAGACAGAGGTCACCTGTTCCTTCCTTTGAAGCCTCTTTTTGACCCTGATTTTTGTCCTTGTCTTCATTCTTCTTCCCTTGGTTTGTGTCACAAGGGATAGTTGTGCAATAGTTAAGTATCAGAATCAGAGTTATTGCAAGGGAAAAAAAGAAAAGTGAACAGCCCACCTAATCTTACTATTTCTTTATACCTGCAACAAAAATGAATCATAGATGTCAGTAAATGAAATCTCCTTTATTGCTCAGTAATACAGATTTGAATTAATACTCTTACAAAGATGGCCTTTTAAAAATTTAATGGCAAAATAATATTTTCTAAAGGTCTTTATTCTTCTGGAAAACTAAAGGACCTTTGTGTCCGAACACCCAAAAGTAGTCCGAAATACAAGCGTTCATAGTAAACTGTAATAGATAAAAACAATGTATTTTGTGAATGCAAAAGATATTGTTTTTCTAAAAAACTGGCGAGCTGATGAAGGCAAATGATTTGATTTAAAAATATAAGACCTTGTTTGCTTGTTTCAAAGTGCTTTAGCTTTTCCTTTTATCCAGAACTTCTAAGAAGCATTTTATGGCCAGATGGTAAACTTGAAATTAGACTGTTTTCACACTTTTCATTTTAATGGGATCATTCTTTATATATGCTACCAAACAGCTTAGTGAAAATACTCCACCCTCATCCCCACTTGAATATAAAATAAACCTTCCTCTGGATGCTTTATCTGTGAGTGTAAGCGAATTAGCAAGTTTAAAACAAAACAAAAGAAAACAAAATGAACTTTCATAAAGCAATGTGTTTTTCCTTTACCATTATGAGAGCTTCAGCAGAAATTATTGTTCCTAGACATGAAGGAACTTCTCCAGGTCTGTTATGATGACTTTCACTGGGGCTTGTGTTGTGGAGCATGTTACTAAAGGAATTTAGGTTTTGTTAGTATAAAATGGAGAAATACTGTGTTACCTACTGTGTTACCATTGTTTTTGAAGGTATCATTTCTAACACGATTTAAAGTGCTACAAAATATAGTTCACAAGATTATATAGCAAACACTAGTCATTTATGATGACAGAGAACTTAAAATACAACATGTCATGATGAGTGCAATGTCATGAAGAAGAGATGGCAACTCGCATTAGTGGACAGACTAAGAAAAGTAGAATGACTTTCGGGAGGATTTGAGGCCTATACAGGTGACTGCAATGAAGCTAACGTGTAATCACAGGCAAACCATCTAGTGTGCTTCCACCTCAGTTTCTTTGTTTGTAGCTTATTGTTAATAACCACCTGTGCAAAGCACTTAAGATTTTTCAAATAAAGATGTATTGCCAGCTCAAGGAACGTGGCTGTCACCAGCTATTAAGAGTTTTAAATCTTTAATACAGCTTGGCTGATCATTTTGCATCAATGTGATTCAAAACATCCGGGGCAATAGGTGGGTCTTTTTGAGACACCTGATCAATGCTGGATATGTAACAGGCTTGACTGAATCTGGTGTGAAGGTAATCACTTACAAACACTCAGTGTTGAAATGAATTACTGGATGTCATTCTCTATTAACCTAACAGTTAAATTTAGATAAAAATATACATAAAAATGAAATAAAACAATTAAGTAACACTTTAAGTGGTTCATTATTATTAATTCATTTAGTATTCATTGTAACTGTGCTGGTCATAATGAATTCATTTGATATTAATGTGGATGTTCTGCAGCAATTTCATTGTAATGCAGTTTTAATTCATGTCCCATTAAAATAAAGCATTGTCAAAACTTATATTTATTATCCTAAGTGCATAATTTCTTATTTTCAGGACCAGCGAATTACTGGTTTTGTTTCCTCTAAAGTTAACTTCATATTTGCATCAGGAGATTCTTGATGCTAAGCAATTTAATTTCTTTTCCACTGTTAAGTACACTTGTTTCTATGCCTTAAAGCAGCACATAGAGCACAGACATTCTACTTTATTTAGAGGTTTTAGGCCGTCCATGGTCACCGTCTGCAAAACACTTAAAAACTTTGGGATGAGATGCTTAAACAAAACTTAGTTTTACGGGGTGTTTCAAAAAGATGGGCCCAATGTCAAAAATATAGTGACGTCAAATTGGGTCGATCTTTTTAAAACACCCTGTATCTCCCAAGTAACAAAGCACACACTACAGTTTTATTACTTTTAAAAAAAATATTTTAACTAGTATTTAGTGGTAGATTCCATATAGACAGTGATACTGAACAACAGTATTGTAAAAAACATGCAAAGTGTTAGGTTTGTTCAGCAGTTTAAAATTTAATAGAATCAGAACTCCTGCATGTTTCAGTTGCCGAGAAAATAAAAGTCCAGTTGTTTGTCGATACAAAACACACACTGAGTAGCTTAAGGGATGGAAAAGATGGACTAAAAACCAGAAATCCCTTTTACTTTCCACACAATCCTCCAAAAAAAGGATGCAAATATGCAAATATTTCTGGAAAAATGTTGATCTTCAAGCAGAAATGTTTTATGTAACTTCTAGAAATTAACACACAGATTGTGAGCTTCAGAAAAAGAACGGGGAAAAAGGGCCTGGGGATAAGTGCCATGCTGCTCCATATATTATCAATCAGTCATTTATTTTGGTCATATCTATCCTGTTTTTCCAGGTTTGTTTCTGATGGCTGCTCTCCTTGCTTTCTCTCTACTTTTCTTCCTCTTTGTCAACCACACAGGACTGGATCTTCAGTCAACATCTGCCAGTTGGAGCCAAATAAAAACTATTTTTTTTCAAGCTTGTTCCATATTCCAACAGCTTTCATTGTGAGGTGGCCTGTCACTTGAGACAACCAAATATAAATCATTCTGAAAACTCATTTTTTTTTTCTCTGACTGGAGAATAAGCGAATGGTTTGCAAAATTAGTGGCTTGTGTAATCGCTGAAGTGGGAAAATTAAAGAGGAATGCAAAATTCCTACAACTGTAAACATGCTGATATAGATTATATAGATGTCACTTCACCTTAGGGGCAATACTTACTGTGTAGTTCTCTGGACAGCAAAGAGGTTGAAAAAAAAATTATGGGGGGAGCAGAGGGAAGCAGGGGGAAGAGGACAAGGTTAGACTGTTTTCAATGCCCTAAAGTGCTTTGCTTTTGGTGCTCTCAGTCCTAACATTAAATCTCTTGACTTCAGAAGCAAACCAAAATGAATATTGGGATATACTAAAGCAATAAAAGGGAGTAGTTTCTGCATTTAATTACACTTTTCACTATAAAAAAAAATAAATCTGATTTTCCTATGATAGCCAAACAACTACTACAAAAGGATTCCTTTCCTTACATTTCTTTTTCCCTTGTAGTTCTTTACACAAAGTCTCTTTTTACTATTGATCACAAAAAGAAACATTAAATCTCAAAGGAAAAAAGGTATCATCCAAGGCATAAAGAAAATATTTGTAGTTGATCTGGCCTGTAAGGAGCAGTGGGCAAGATCAATAAGGTGAAAACTGAAGATGCAGCCTTTCTGGTCTCAAAGGCTGACCGCTCTTTGTTGATCCAATAAAAGGTATTGCTTTAATCTACTGTACTTTGTCTATCAAAGAAAAATTAAAAGTTCAGGGCTTAAGGCCAATTTCTCAACTCTTCTCGTGCTCTGACACTACATAAATAAGTGTACATATGCATGTTTCTGTCTTTGCGCATCTTTCTTCTCTGTAAGATGGTTGCAAAGTAATTATTTACCTTTTTTAGTTTGTTAAATCGTAGGCACTTACTTTTTAATACTTTTTTCCCACCCAGAAATAACCTAACAGTTGTGGTGTATGATTTTAGTGGCCTGAAAGCCTGGACAATGTGGACTGCTGTTTCACAGACCGTAGTTAAATGTGTCTAGAACCTTTGTGAGATTCATTCTCTTGTTATGCTCACACCTTGGCTGATTAACTATAGTGTAGTAAACATAACAGAATTTATATATGGAACCAGGCTCTGAAAATAGTATTGTAGGGCAATGTGGACTTTGTTAACAGTGATTCTGCAGTGATTTAAGCTTTTCAACTTATAAGAAAGGAAGCTTCATTGAACACTGTGTCTCAGGGAAAGCTTGGGGATACACTATATTTGTCCCATCTGTGCAAAGATTTCAGCGTCCTAAACTCAACAAAATGTTTCAGTCACAGTAAAGTATGCTCAGCTTACAACAATGAAAAATTTACAGAAATTGTTGAGAATTTCTTTATAAGCAGAGATGTTCAGACACATCAGCATCAAAACAGATGTGGAACTGTTCATTAAATACCCGCAGGAAAATGCAGAGAAGTAGAAGAACCTGGAAGCCACCTTGTCCTAAGAAGAAAGTCAAAACATTACTCAAGACAGCTAGAACATGTTGAATTTGTTTAGTGTGTGGGACCAGGGGAAAGACACAGTACTGGTTGAGTGCTTTTGTGATTAAAAGCATGTACCGAGTCAGAAATTGAGTTTCTAGATGTTCTTGGACTTGAAGGACAGCCCTTGTATGAGAAAGTCACTCACAAAAATGGTACAAGTATTTGGGAGGCACTTTCCATCCCTTTTCGTGGACTAAAAGGTTCAAATATCTTTCTTCAAAGTACCTCTGTTCTTTTCCAGTTAATATGCAGTGTATAAATAGGCTGGAGTGCAGGGATCAGAACCACACTTTTTCCTTCTCAGGCTTGAAAACATTAATCCAAAGTCCTGTGAACAATGCACTCATATCATATGAAGGTATCAGCTGAAATAAGCCCTGTTCACTTCTTTACAATAATAATAACAACAACAGCAACTACAATAATCACTTTTCACTCCTCACATTTTGCTACATGATACTGGATACCCAAGGATGAACATAGACTGGATCTGATTCACACAAACCAACACACATTTATACTACTGATGTACAGGATAAGTGTTCTGTCCTTCAGATACCAGATTACCTGGACTCAAAACACTTTTATAAACTTCATGTGTTTGGTTTTCACCATATTTTTTCTAAAAAGAATCTTGCTGCATCACTGAGAGTCCAGATGCTTATTTTGGTATTTGAAGAGATACACATCCTTCCAGCAAATACAAACAAAAGCATGTTGAGCTTCAACTGTCACAATGCATAAAGCTTCCTCTCGTTATTCATTATGGCAAAAGGTAAGATACCGCATAAACTTCTCATATCATGAGGATCTTTAGGTCAGCTGAGCCTCAGGGTTTAATTTAAGGTATGAGCTGCAAAATGAGCACATGTTGAATCACCAATTTAAAGAAATAACCTTTTCTAGAAACAGACCAATTATCTTTGGGTGCTGGCTAAGCTGTTCTTGGCAAATTCACGTATGTACATAATAAGAAAAAACAAGGTCCTCTGCTTAAGTTTGTGCTACTGGTTCCTGATGAGTGTTCTATTTCAAACTTTTTTTTTAATTTTTATTTTTGGGTGGTGGAAGCATAAACAGAAGGTCTAGCCATTAACTTAATATTTACCAAACTGAAAAGCTACAGTTAACGTGTAAGCATCTAACTTCAGACAAGGCAGACTTCATTTCATCTCCAAAAGAAACAACAAAAAGGAACATTTTAACATTATTTCTGCAATGACTTCTGAAATATTTTTCTAAAATAGCTTACATGCAAATTTACCATAAATCCATTATTACCAGTTTCTGAAATATAATCTTAAGAGTTTGATATGTACAATATGGTTTTTACATTTGTGTGCAAAAATGAATGCACAGTTGAATCGTTAACACAGTTAACATAGTTGCCATACAGATCAAGAACTTCTGCAATAAACAGCAATTTATGTATGTGGCTAGTTGTTTAAATACCCAAACCCGTGATTTCTTACACAGATAGTAGTTAATCACATTAAAATAAGCATACTAACTGCTTGTGCATAAGTGCACTTTAAAATCCAAGACCAGAAGAATATTTTTAAAGAGTTGATACAAGCCCAAACTGAAAAAAATTACTGATGAAAAACATCAGGTCCTGAATTAAATTTCCATTACAACAAGCTCCAATTTAAGATCAAACCTACACTGATGAGAAATCTCATAACAGCTTGCAGAGCAATTGTCTGAAAGAATAGAAGGTTATGAAGGAAGAGGAGTTCCACCAACTGCTCAAAAAATTAGTAGGAAATGTTAAGTTGGCAATTAATATACAATGCAAAAACAAAACATCAAAAGCAATAAAAGAAGCTGCAGGTATTATACAAATATGAAGGTAGGAAAAAATGTACACAATATATATATGTATACAAAATATATGTACACAAAAATGTACAAAAAAAGAAGGATGGGGACAGATTTTTGAGGAGGGCTTATTGCAATAGGACAAGGGGTGATAGTTTTAAACTAAAGGAGGGAGATTCAGGCCAGACATGAGGAAGAAATTGTTGGCCCTGAGGGTGGTGAGAGCCTGTCCCAGGTTGGCCAGAGAGGTGGTGGATGCCCCATCCCTGGAGACATCCCAGGCCAGGCTGGACGGGGCTCTGAGCAACCTGAGCTGGTGAAGATGTCCCTGCTCATGGCAGGGATTGGACCAGATGAGCTTTGGAGATTCCTTCCAACCTCAATATTCCATGACTCTATAATTCTATATTTGAAGGGGAAAGGATTAAAACCAAGCTTGCTTGAGATAAACCTGAGGGTGACAATCCAATGTTCGAGGAACAGTGTGTTGGTGAGGTCTTTTGGTCTGCCATCTCATTGGAGGTAGGTGATGGAAAGTGAGGTGTGGGTCTGTCTCTGCTCCCAAGGAACAAGCACCAGGATGAGAGGAAGTGGCCTCAAGTTGCGCCAGAGGAGGTTGAGGTTGGATCTTGGGAACAATTTCTTCCCCAAAGGGCTGTCAGGCCTTGGAACAGGCTGCCCAGGGCAGTGGTGGAGTCACCATCCCTGGAGGGGCTGAACAGACATGGAGATGAGGTTCTCAGGGACATGGGTTAGGGGTGGACTTGGCAGTGCTCTGTGATAGTTGGAGCTGATGATCTTAAAGGTCTTTTCTAAACTAAACAATTCCATTATGTGCTTGTGGCCAAGTCATTCCCAGACAGTACTACATTACTTCAAAATCAGTATACTGCCAAAAAGCCAGCCCGTGTACAGATTGCAAGATGGGAGAAAACTGGGTTAGAAAGACTTGTTACAAACAGCTCTGATGGCAGCATTCATATGATGAGCATCTGAAGATGATATAGACAACTATCTAGAATGCCTGTTACTAAAAGATTAAAGTAGTCAGTTTTCTGATTGATGAAGGCATGGAGAAGTGCAATAGTGTCAGTCACAGAAGAAAGGTCTTTGATCTCATGATATGCTATAAATGTTGGAATTAATTTCTATTTATATGTATAAATATGAAGTTAATCAGATAACTTGCTTTCTATTATAACTCCTACTTTCCTTTATATAAGAGGATGACAATTTCTGCAACTCAATGGAAAGTTTAGTAAGAAGTCAGAAGATGTTTTCTTTTGTTGCAATGCAGAGTATTTCCTTTTTATAAAGAAACAGTTGTAGTCAGGTGCTGGGTCTCCTTATTACAGATGTCTGGAAAACATCTGGATAAAGCTGCCATAGAACTCACAGAATTGTCTGCTAAAATGAAGAAACATTGATGTAAATGCCAAGGAGAAATGAAGGAACTTCATGAGAGCCAAGATGGAAGTTTAAACTGCAGCTGCTATTGGCTGGTAAGGAATGAAGAAATTATATGTAATAGGTATCATGATGGTTCTAGGGTCAGCAATTTTATTATAATGAGATCTAGCTTTATTAGGAGTACAGAAGTTTTGATAATAAACAACATTTACGAGAGGAAAAAACATTCCAGAAAATATTGGCAGGAAATAAAAATGTATTTTGTTCCAGGGCACTTTGTCTTCATCTCTACTAAAGAAAGCAAGCTGAAATAGATTAAAGCCATCAGGAACAGAAGAACGATATAATTTAAAAATAGAACTGAAGAGCCTTATGTCCACCTCTTTGAGGATGGGGCAAAAGACTTTTTTGCTATGTCAATTCCTGAAGGCTACTTCTTTGCATAAAAATGTGCAATAAGTTAAGAAGATAGTCTTACTATACAAGATGTCACTGTTGCATTTACATGGGACACAAATACTTTGGCCATCCTTTTATCTTCTAGTCATTCTATCTAACTCATCATTCTTTAGAAACATACAGCAACACAGAGATAGCCTCATTTAAGGGTTAATTAGAGGACTAATATTTGTTTAACGGTAAACCCACAGGAAGATAAAAGTACCCTAAATGTCTAAAAGGACACAATGAATATTGCTGCAATCTAGAATGAAATCAATTCTACAAATAATCACGATAAGATTTCTGCTTACAGGACTGATTTTTGAATGCTATCTAAGCTGAAATCACAGATTGAATACGAAATGCATTATTTAACCATTCATTTCAAGAAAAAATCACCTCCAATATCTTACACTCAGTTGCATACATCTATTACGATATGAAATTATAGCAAAAAGTGTGGGTATTGTAGACAATGCATACAAGTGAAATGTTGCCAGTGTAAACGCTATAATATAATTTAAGAACAATTTTAGAATATTTTAACTCTAGTATTTATTAATAATCCTTCTATGGAATATAAGAACAAATAAAAAGACAGAAATACGTACAGTACTTTTTTTGTTGTTCAAGATTAGGACCACTGTGATGATAATGAAAGTGAAAACAAGAAAAGTCAAACACAGCAATAAAACACATATTGTCCTTCCATGTATAAATGAAGGATGAACAAGAGGGGAGGAAAATGAAAAACTACCCATAGTAAAACATGAAATATACTCTGAGACATTATTTAAGTTTAATATGAAAGATCCAAGGATTTATTTTTAAATTCCAAACCCAGACAGTTCAGGTTGTCCAGTACCTTTGCATACCGAACGGGAAGAGGTCTCTAGTAGCCAATCTTAAACAGATATGAAACAGTTTCTGGAAATTAAGTATACAGGGGTATATTCGAATGGAAAATATGAACAGTGTTTCAGCAATCCTAGTAATAATTCAGTTGGTTTTAATACTAATCTGTAAATGTAGTGGCATATACCTTTGAAGGAAGTAGAGAAGATAATCCAGGACCTGACTAGTTACAACAGCCAACCATCTTCCCCTAACTTCTTTCTCAGAATGAACTCTCTGACTTCTGTCCATAAATTTAGTGGTTGGAAGACTAGTAAAGTATAGAGCTTTCTGTCTATGAGTTTTCCAGCTGACCCACGCGGATCAGTGTCCTACTGTATTTTATCTTTATTGATACACACTGTGATTACAGCTCTGAGGAGGTAATGCTCTTGAAACATTAGGTATGTTCTTATGAGACCCATGAAGCATTTCAGATAACAAAAAAAAAGTAATATTTTATGGAAACCAAGACAGTCCATTAACTTTTCATTGCACAAAAGTACCAGGTTAGGCTTTTAATTGAATGAGTTTGCACTTTCTAATGCTCTCCCCTTTCCCCTTTCACTTACATTACATATTTATCTTATCATTTTGAAGACGTATTACTAAAGTTGAAGAAAAGACTTTGTCAGATATACAAGTTATAAACACCCAATATGATAGAGTGCAAACAACATGGTGTATCTTGCCACCTAATTCAAAATATTAGACTTTTTTCAGACATATTACTTGAAAAATATCAGGTTGTTTTCTCTGATGTCTAACTTGTAAGTTACTCTGATTTTTATATCTGTCATCAAATAAGAATACTGACTTATCACGAAACACATTGCCTTCTAAATGATGACTTTAAACCAGTTAGTGATACTAATCATTCTATCCAAGGTTTTGTGACTATTCTTCTAGATCACAACCAAATCAGAGGAGTGATGCATCAGGAAGATTATGTTTTCTCCTCTTTTAAATCTGAAAGGTTTTGGCTACGCTGATATCCAAACACAACAGAACTGATTTTTGGAGGCTAACATCTTTATTAAAATATAAAACAAAATGTGAAATCTGGTCTTAGAATATCCACTCAAAAAATAGCCAGGCATATAGAAATGTCAAAGAAGTTTGTGCCTATGCTTTTTAGCAGAGCTCCTTTGCTCCCACTTTAGCCACCTCAGAGGATATTCACATCTTTTGTTTGGTTTCCTGTCTCCACTGTGAAATTAAGTTAAACTAACTGAATGGAAAGGGAGATTTTTTTAAAATTTTTTTTTTTTTTTTTTAAGCTGTCAGTACATTGGGCTTGCTTAAGATGTCTAATAATCACCCTTCTCTGTCCCCGANAAAAAAAAAAAAAGGATAAATGTTAGATTAAGTGTTTTCACTACCTTTTACTCCTGTTTGTTGATACAAACAATTGAAAAAAACCCAGCTTGCAGTTGCATGCTTTCGAATTTGCCAGGAATTTGTAAGTTTGAGCATGACAGCCGATCATTCTGCAGAAAAGTGGAAAAGTTGGAAAACTATTGCATTAGCTGTTCAAATTTGTTCCACATGTGTACTAAATCACCATTTACAATTAAAAAATTAAAATATCAACAGATTTATGACTATTAAAATGAAAGGTTCTATTATTTGTTTTTAAGGTTGTTTGAGTATATGATTGACTGCAATCCATTTCAAAAGCTTGAAACACATGACAGTGAAAGTTTGCTTTTACATGAAATCTTCTTGCATACTTTTAATCACAAAATTAAAGTGCTGCGGCTAAATACTCTAGAATAAGGTTGCACATTGCAAAACTGTATGGTAAGTGTACCAGTGCAATTTAAAAGAAAGTTGGTTTTGTAACTTTAAGAGAAGAAAGTAAACTTGTAAGTTCCTCCAAATGATATCACCTTGAAGAATTCTTCACTGGTCAAGTCCTTCATGCTAGGTGCACAGATTAATCCAAATATTTTTAATTTTTTTGTTTGTTTGTTTGTATTTTTATTTCTATTTCTATTTAGATTTCATTTTAATTTTCTTTATTGCTGTTTTAGAATGACCTCAAGAAATCATCCCAAATACAAACCTATGGCAATGTTCCAAAATAATGTAATTGCTAAATAACATTATGGTAAAATGGATAAAAGGTTACTCTTTGCAACCTAGTCCAGGAGTTCAAGTAATGAATGGAAACATCCCATTACTGTTACTTCTGAAGTATTTAACTAAGAAGGGGGAAAAAAAAAAGAAAACTGAACATTTCTAAGATTTGATGTTGACAAAATCCTAACAATTTTAATTTCTATCTAGATTTGAACTATACATATTCAAAGAATACAAAATCTCTCTTCTTCCCAGAGTTCTTTTTTAATGCCTTGTTTTTTGCTTTCCCTGCTTAAATGTAGGAGAAATCCTATTGCATTTTTTAAAGCCTTCTCTTTTGCCTTCTAATCATTGACCTTAATCTAGCCGAACTCACTTGCGTAGTGTGTTATGGTAACTGACAAATTTCACAGAGCTCACAGTTTTATTATTATTTTTATTATTATTATTATTATTATTATTATTATTATTATTATTATTTAGAATAAAGAATCACTCAACCCTGCAACAACTACATCCAAATACAAGAAATAAAATATTATTCTCTCCAACAGAGGAGCATTCTAAAAGAAAAGGAGTATGCACCTGTCTTAAAAATAACGTGTTTTGATTAAGTTTATATAACATATATTTTTAGTTCATGTTTCCATTTAAAGCAATTTGCATTTTGGAAATTGCAAGCCCTATAAAATAAAGGACTAAATGCATAAGTCATCATAGTTTCCAATTACTATGCCATGCCATTTGATTTGATGAATATTTGCCTTTCAATCGTGCCACATAAAACCAAGGACTGAGTTCTGCTGCATTGACAACAGGAATGTCTGATTGAAAAACTGTGCTTCAAAGATTACATTAAAAAATAGGGATACACAAGCCAGTTAAGATAAAGGACAAACTGAGAAAGCATTTGTAGCTTTCATTTATTTCGCTTACAGGCTTTTGGACTCGATTGTTATGTTTTAGGAGTACAATTAATACACTTAGAATATACAAAGAAATTGGGTAATAGAGTGAGTAGCTATTGGGTATACCTAACATTTTTTGCGAGTTTAGCCTCTTTTCTCCCTCCATGTTGTAAGATAAAGTCAAAACCCTTCAACTACCTGAGAAATTCTTTGTGACGCTGGGCTAGCTAATGCTTGAAAGGCACAAAGAAAATGCCATACAAACGAAAAGATTAACAGTATAAAACAGGAGGAGCTCTGGACAACTGTTGGAGTTTGGAAATGATTTCACAGCCTTTTAAAGTTCACAATACACGTAGCAAAACAGGATGCATTTGCCACCTGGTCATCTGATGCAGAGTGAAAGTATAAGACAGGGGTGGGCTCGTGTTTACTAGTCCACCTGGTATTGATAAGAGCCTGTTTATGCACAAAAAGCACTTAATCACTTTATTTCCTTAAAATCTGTCTTCATATATTTTTTAGATTGTTTGCTTTCTCCACTGACTAAGAATTTTTAGCTAGTATTTTTCACATCAGTTGTTTTTGGTTATATTGCTGTCCGGTTTTAGCTACTTGAAATAGACATAAGATTTATGTGGGATTTTCCTTTTTTTTTTAACACATTTTACTTAAGAACAAGTGGTAAAACATTTTTATAAATCTTCATGTTTTTTTCAGACTACTAACAGCTTTCTTATGAGTGGAACCTGAACCTCATCTTCACTTCAGGATAAATTAAAAAAAACCCCAAAACCTGCAAAATATTATACGTTTGTATAGTATATTGCAGCAAAAAGATTTTAATGCAACANGTATAAGACAGGGGTGGGCTCGTGTTTACTAGTCCACCTGGTATTGATAAGAGCCTGTTTATGCACAAAAAGCACTTAATCACTTTATTTCCTTAAAATCTGTCTTCATATATTTTTTAGATTGTTTGCTTTCTCCACTGACTAAGAATTTTTAGCTAGTATTTTTCACATCAGTTGTTTTTGGTTATATTGCTGTCCGGTTTTAGCTACTTGAAATAGACATAAGATTTATGTGGGATTTTCCTTTTTTTTTGAACACATTTTACTTAAGAACAAGTGGTAAAACATTTTTATAAATCTTCATGTTTTTTTCAGACTACTAACAGCTTTCTTATGAGTGGAACCTGAACCTCATCTTCACTTCAGGATAAATTAAAAAAAACCCCAAAACCTGCAAAATATTATACGTTTGTATAGTATATTGCAGCAAAAAGATTTTAATGCAACATGGCAAAAAGCATTTTTTTTTTTGAATTTGATTTGCTGCATCAGAACCTTGTAATGTACAGTCAGAAAAATACTTCATGCAAAGTAAGAATAGTTGAAATGCTTAAGATAACTGTAAGATTTGAAAAGGAGTGTAGTTTTACCAGAAAGAAAAACCCCACAACAAAGAAAAGAACTATTCCTTTGAATACTTTGAAGTAAAATATTTTGGTCAAGCACTAAAAAAAAAAAAGAAATCCATTGGGTACAAATTACTATTTTCTTTATTTTGGGAAAGGAGTTCTTAAAAATAATTCATAGCATGCAGTAATACTGTATTAAAAAAAAAAAAAAAGGTACCAACCATACATTGCACTTTTGCTTAATGTGTTTGAATATAATATTTCTTTACATTCCTAGATGATAACTATGGTATATTTTATATCAATAACAAGTATATTATTAAACAAAACTTATACATTCATATTGATTTTTAGGGTACAGTAAATGTTATTTTTTTCAGAATTAAGAGGTTTGGGGTTTTTCGTTTTATTTAGGGTTTTTTTGTTTTCTTGTTGTGTGTTGTTTTTTGTTTTGTTTTGGGTTTTTTTAATAGTAAAATAGACTATTTCCTGTCTTTGCCTTCAGCAACAGAAACCAGATACTCTGTTGACTTTTTTTTTTAAGTGTCCGTATTCTGCACTTGCTACTTTCATGATAAGTAAACAGTTGGCAAGGAACTCCCTCTTGTGGTCAAACATTCTTAATTAGGAAGAAAGATCTGCACTGAGCTGATGGTACGTATTATTATTAGAACATGGGTCATTTGAAACCATAAAGATTAACAATACTAGTAAGTAGTTTTAGTGAAGCAGCTCATTGCAAATTAGAGATGAACACATGCTTTTAATTTTTCCTAAAAAATAAGGATTTGCAGCACTGTTCTGGATAACTCAGTTCTCAAGTGAACTCTCTACCTTTCCTCCTTTTCCCTTTCGAAATCATAGCTACGTCTGTAACAAAATTCACAAGCCACGTCTCTGATACAAAGCCCAAAGCAAAATTTAACTTCTCGCCAGTTCTGACTTCCCATATGACATTCACAAAAAAAAAAAAGAAAAAAAGTAAATCAGATGAGCTTCAAAAAGTGCAGAAGGGTTGAATGTTTCTCCGAGGTGCATCAGGGTCTCCGATGTGCCATTAACTTGTGTTTGGCCATGGCGTGTGCCAGCGCTGTCCCTGATGCTCTGCAGCAATAAGAGAACAGCCTCAAGTCAGGAGAGCTTTGCAATGCTCCAACTTGTGGGTGTGATAAAATAAAATAAAGCTCGAATGTCTGGCAGATTGAAAAACCAACTCATGCCTAATAGCTTGATTTTAGTGCTACTGCCAAATACTTAAGCAAAACCAGCAAAAATAGCTGCAACTGGACAGACCTTTCCTAGTGATTTTTCTTTTATGCTACTTGCTGAATATTTCTGCCTAGGAAAATATCCTAGTCTGAGGGTCAGCTTCAGTTTCCCCAAAGTAATTCTCAAGACTTTGACAAAATCAGTATTAGAGCAGACATAATTTATTTTGTCTTATTTCTTAGTGTGTTATTCTACATTACATCTTTAAGAAGTAGATGGAAGCATGAAATGCTATGACATAACACACCAAAGACAAAATATTTGTCCTAGACCTACTTCTGACTTCCACAAGCAAAGGTTTTGGACTCCAGTTCCATACAAAGGTAGGGATTATATGTCCTATATAAATAAATCCGAGCAAAGGAAGACACATAGGCATAGAGGAACTGAAAGGAGAGCGACCCATCACATGACATTGGACAGTGGATTGCTGGCTGGGCTGATGGGCCAAAATTTAACTCCCCCCCAGCAAATCCACCTTCCTATCTAGGTTCACAAGAAGTCCAAATGATGGCATGTGAACTGCATGTGCTGCGAGCACCGCGGCCATTCACATCTAAGCCAGACAGTCAGCAGAAAGTGGACACTCACAGGGACAGCGAAAGATAATAATTTCTCTTTATGAGCACTTTTACTCATGCACATTAAATGCGTGACAATGCACTCTGTCTTCAGGACACCTCACATTCCAGCTAGCAGATATATGGATGGTGGTATAAAGATTGGTATTACATTTAGCTTTCCAGGGAGATAGCACAGCATTAATCTTTATTGACTAAAAGAAAAATCAAGGTTGATGAAGCAATGTTACTAAGAGAAGAAGAAACTGCTGTTTATTACTAATCATATATTTAAATCCTTAATTTAAAAAAAGGCATTCGGAGTCTGTGCTTCACTTCTAAAACTTGGAATCTGAGATCTTCTGGAAAAAGCAGGGCACAGCGATATATGGAGTGTAAGCCATCCTTCACTTTTTCAGCCCTTGGGTGACACGAGACATAAAGAGCTGTGACATAGCTAGAGATGTCAAAGGTCCTGACTAAGGTACAGAAGGTCAGTAGACCACTTATTGATATTGGCAGCATTGAGAACCACTGCCACACTCATTGTTTGCCTGCTCTTCCAGTAGATACCCCAAAAGCTAAATTCATTAGGAGGTGCACAGGAAACCGACCTCTTGAAGAGGTATGTCATACAGAACCTTCTCTCTATAAGTTCAAGGGGCTGCACTTATTGAAATTACTTGACATCATCACATTACACAAAGACCAGGTCATACACGAGGAACTGGCCTCAAATCCCTGCCAGACCTGTTGGTCTTACAATCAATTCAATGTATAATGACAAAGGGCAGCTCACAAAGAGGAAAGTGGAGACATCAGTTATACTATTTCTCCTCCTGCTTCCTGGTGATATGGAAATATATGCAATTACAGGCAATTGTTATGCTTTTTTCCAGGGTAACACCAAGCTATGTCTGCTCCCATATGTGTGCATCATAAGTCAGGTGGACCCTGAAGAAACATGGGAGAGACTGGCCATTTCTCCATGCATAGATGAAACCACAGTGAGTTCACTGTGGTTTCACAGCTCTGTTTCACACATTAATCCACTTGTACATGTTGTAGACAAAAGCTGTAGGACCACTGTGGTATTTGTGCTTCTAATCAGTCTTCCAAGGCACCAAGACAAAATTCTTTGTGGATTTCATTTCAGTAAATTCTCTCGTTCTTTTGTTGGAGAGTATCATGAGAGGTCTGAACAGGTTTGCTTTTAATAGTGAAATATATGGTTTACATTTATCTAAAAATAGATAGATGCCATACCATATTTTCACATCGCTGCAGAAATTAGCACACAAAAAGTTTTGATGGACTGTCCATTCAAGAGAAAAAAAGTTTTAAGGATTAACTAGCCCATACTGGACTGTTTGATATATCGTTCAGAAATTACATAGCTAAAATATTCTGAATATATCCTCTTTCATAGTGAAGCCACATCTATTATGCAAGTCACATTACATTTTACTTATTCGTGTAAAATGCTTGATCGAAGATATGAAAAACAAATGTTTTCCATCTGGGTAAGATAATGACTGCCTCTTATATTTGTTGTCTGCTTCAAGCACCTATACAAATAATTGTGGGGTTGGCATGGGAAACTCACATCTTTTCCTTTGAGGCTGCAAACTTTTCCCTTGGTTGTAACACTTCTTCCTTGCTTTTTGTTTAAGTCTAAGGCCCAATTCACGTTTCTCATAAAAATCCATAGCTCTTTTGTGTTTGCTATTCTCACACCGCACTGTGTAAAGTAACCATACAGCTGCAAACAATCAGTGTGCTACACGGACCACTTGCGCATTGATAATGTGTTGTAAATAGAAGTATAATTTTTGCTGTTTAGGGAATCTAAACTTTTAACATATGCTATAGGACCTCCCTCAAGTGTTTTCAAGATTTATGGCTTAAGGACTCCAAAAGTTCTTTCATGGAAAATCATGTTCTACCAATAATGTTATATTTAAGAAAAAAGTTATCTTTCAAGACATGCATTTTACTGAAGCAATTATATTATCATTTCAAGTTTGACGTAAAAACAGCCTACAAAGAAACAATGTATTTTTTACTAAAGAAAAAGACCTGAAAGTCTACTGGTAGTAGAACATAAGTAGTACATCAACAAATCCATTCAAGATTTCTATGGATATTTTTCCTTTTTTTTTTTCCTTTTCCCTGTCTCTCTTTTTTTTTAATGTAGTATCTTAATACTTCAGGGAACTCAGGACACCTTCTTTCCTTCTTACCCTACACCTTTTTACGTGTCTTGCTTCTTATAACAAACATAGAGCTCAGAAGATGACAGTCTGATATCACCTGCGAAAGTACACATAGAGTCAGCCTGTGCATGACTTTTCAAAACTGTTCCTCTAAAAAAGGATAGATCATCTGAATCCATTAAAAGCTGGTAATAAAAGCTTCAGCAAGGATCTTTGATCATTCCAGGCCTACTAGAAATTATATCAGACATAAGATTTTAACTCTGTGGTCCTGTTTTTCCATTTAATGCAAGAACAGAAACGAGAAAGGTTGATTCTATCTTCCTTGATGTCTCTTTGTTCTATAGGCCTAGAAAGGTCTTGGGATGGGGAAAAAAACAAAACCAAAAACAAACAAGAAACCCCCTGTAGAAAAGTGAGAACTGTATCAATGTGCTTTCCAGCAGTTTTAAGAAAAAGGTATGGACCTTTCCTCAGCAACAGGAGTAGGGATCTTGGCTGTTAAGGAGTGAGAGTGCATGCAAAATCATTCCTGTCTCTGCCCTCTTTAAATATTTCGTGCTGTCAGAATAACCTTGGACACCTTCGCACAACTGTTGGCCTACTCCTTTCCGTTAAAACAGAATATCAACAGCAGAATTTTCTGCTCTTGCTGAAAGCCTCACAGCAGTATTTTCAACCTGAACTTCCTATAACTGGATATACAAGAGTCTGTAAGTGGAAGAGGCCAAGAAGAAACAGGACTGACTTGTCCAATTTTGTGCTCTCTCTGGAAAATTATGTAGACAGAGAACATATTCTTAAAGTCAGCTGTTATTTGAAACTCCCTCAATTTGGTAAATCAGTTCTTGCTATGTTAGCACTGGAATTTATGGCACAAGTTATAGAATGAAAGAGCTCAAAGGACCCCTCAGAGATCACCTGGAAAACAACAGGCTGCATGTGAGCCATTGCTACAGAAAGTCTATAGATGCTTCTTTCATACTAGTCCAGTTGCAGCAGGTTATTTTTTAGGGCTGATGCCTAAAACATGGGAGACATGATTAAGACAAAACCCACCTTGGTATTAAAAGTGCACACTGTAAAAGCGCCTCAAACCCTAGAAATTTGGATTGTTCACACAAAAACTGTGGAAGTATGAAGCAAGTCTGAAGACAGTCACAAATGTATGTAAAAAAGTGAGTGGTAAAATGAGTGGGTGGCAAGGATTTTTAATATCTCACTGGGGAGAAAGAATGAGACATCAGTGAAAGTTGTGGTGAAGAGTAATACCTGAAGCATTAGAGCAACTGATAAGTGTCTGATGAATATTATGACTCCAGATACAATGAGGCTTTAGAGAAACACTTTCTATTTATCCTTTTTCCCCTTTACCTGAAACTTAGTAGCTGAGAGGAAATAGATTCCTATTTTTGACACTCTGAATAATTTTGAGAACAATAAAGACAGGATTACCAGTGGAATATGTGATTCCAGCTTGAAGGAGTAGTTGTTGAGAGAATACCCTCAAAAAGCAAAAGGATGTGAGCTTCATAGAAGAAAAATGAAAAGTGTGCCTACAGTGAAGCAAAGTTTATTTGGTCACATTAAAGAAACTTGAAAAGGAAAAAACCAGAGCAATTGAGAAAGTGGATATTGACCAGGATATATGCTGGTAGACATGGTAAGAGATAAAAGGAGGTATGGCAGACTATAGGTTACAAAGGGATAGGATGACTTAATTTGGAAGAGAACTCCAGAAGTTGCCTATTCTAACACTTCAGCACCTCCAGGGATGAAGGGACCACAACCTCTCTGGGCAGCCTTCTTCAGTGTTTGACCACCCTCATGGTACATACAAAATAAAATTTAAATAAATCCTTAAATCTAACCTTAATTTCCCATGTTCAAACTTATCTCGCAGTTTTCTACCTTGATTGGACAGGACATTCTGATCTGTTCCATAATTGTGTTTATCTTCTCATAGCTGCATCTCTTGTTGGCTGTTGCAGACAGACATCTAACAATACATGTATTTTCTCCTTCTCCACAGGAATTTCTAATGCTCTTACTTGTAAACATGTTTTTTTTCTTAGTACATTTAATCAAATGTATGTGTAATGGAGGTTAATCTTTTGAATCTTGCCTTAGACTCTCTCTCCTGTTTGGGGAGGTTTCTGATTCCCTTTTCTTGGTTTGAAGTTTCTGAAATATGTGCTGCCTGCTAGCTGTAAACTTTCTCCCAAAAGTCAGATTGTGTGCAAAAGGGTTTTTTCACTTTAGGAAGAGTAAGTGGTAAAAAAGTTTTAGGTAAGCAAACTTTTTTAAACGGGAAATGCTGTAACGTATTGCCTTAAGAGACGGTCAAAATCAGTGCAGGCACAAAGATGGAAAACAATTTATTTTAGTATAGTCCTTATGGACAGAGAAAGGGAGTATATTCAAGTAGAAAAGTTGCTCTTAAAAGGGGCCTTTGAAATAAGTTGCTGCCTCAGTTCAGCTTTTGCCACAAGGTGAATATTTGGTCTAACCGCAAGGTTAGGAAGCGTCGCATGAATGTGGAGTGCATCCAAGGGGCTGCAATGGCTGTTAATGAAACTCTGAAAGTCTCAATAAAGTGGCTGAGAATCTCTAATGCATCTCAGGGACAGCTGATTCTTGTGCCAAATAAACTTAATTAGATATACATCCTAGTGAATACCAAAATGAATTTGCAAGCACAATACAGAGTGTGAGCACGTGTCCTAATGTTAAGATCCATAAAGATCCATTGAGAACTGTGTAATGGGAGAAGTTGCATTCATATTCTAGTCGTATCCTATGACAAAAATGTTCTGATATTCAGCAAACGTTTCTACAAGGTGGATTTTTATTAAGAGGGCTGGGAGATACTATCAGAAAACGTAAGGGCTCATGTGATACCATATACACACGTTTTCTTCAAGTAATCAGTGAGATATCTGAAACGTCTAGGTGCAATACTAGTGATAAGTGTACATTGAATTATTGAGTTGGAAAAAACAAAGGAGCCAACACTTAGATCACATTCTGTAGCTCCAAAAAATCTCAAATAGTCTAGGAAACTCCAAAACAGACCTAGTTGCTTTTACATACAAAAACTAGACAATCCTGATAAACTACTGCCCAACTTTGTGGTGATCCAAAGACGAGAATGGCTATTAGCAAAGTTTGACTTATCTTGCAAAGTATTGTTTGCAACACTGTCCACTAGACAGGAGAACCATCTACAGATTCTCCAGAGGACTGTGCTTGGCTGCCAGGTGTCAGCAGGCAAGACGAAAATACACTGGGGAATATTAAGGATGAATCTAAACTACCAGTCTGAATGACATGTAAGAATCACAACAGGAATATATGTGCACTAATGAGAAACAAATGGAAATAACTCAGAAAATGAAACAAGAAACAACCTCTCCAATAGGCTTAATAACACAAATGAGAGGCATAAGATTGACTTAAGGGCCAGGATGCATGCGAGTTATCACAGTGTCAGATGCAACAGAAAAATATTGATCAAATCTAACTGAAAAATAATAGATGCTTGCCTCAGTAAATATGGCAATGGTTACCTAAATAGTACCCAATGGTTACAGCAAAGAGACTAGAGGAAGGTATCCAGGAAGGAATAGTTTGGCTCATTCAACTGAACTGTATCTCAAGGTTGAATCCTTGCTACCTTTTCTAGGTACTTTGCATTTTCTTTACCTGTTGGAACCAGATCTGCTAAGGCTGTTAGCTAGCAAACAATCTGAAAAATGAAATATGAAGCCAGATCAGAGCTGGTGTAGTTTACAACAGGTGAGGTTTGTTTTGTTTTGTTTTGTTGTTTGTGGTTTGTGGTTTTTTTTTTTTTTTTTTTTTAATTTTTTTTTTTTTTTTTATTTTTTTTTTTTTTTTTTTTTAATTTTTTTTTTTTTTTTTATTTTTTTTTTTTTTTTTTTTTAATTTGAGACTGGTCACTTGATTTTATATTTTAATATTAATGCAAATAAACTCCAAATAGCTTCAGAAAATTAAGTTGTTGTATATGTTCATCAGTGAAATATAACCACAAATGTGGTTGAATGTTGAATGCCACCTACCATACCTAATTAATTTTTGGGAGGGAATTTAAGAATGCAGAATTTAATTGCCCAAAGGCAGAAGTGCAGTTCCTCATGGTAGGCTCTGAAAATTTAACCCTTCATGTGATGAAATAGTATCAATATGGGTTTTAAAACTGGAAATTTATATTTTCAGGTAGCTACTCAGCGGTACTAAAAAAGCCAGTAAAAAGGTCTTCTGTACTGGGAACAGAATACAGTTACTTGGTAATAGAGAGCATCATGCCTTTTAACATTGTCCTTGCTTCTGTGCTCTATGTGAGCTATTCATGCATATTATTACTGTTATTGTTGTTTCAGTAAATTGTTTAAGTTATCAAGTCATCTTAGCTTTCTGTTTTGAAATCAACTGAGTATTTAGTTTGAAGCTATTAAAAATAATACACTACTACAATTCAGGAATAAGTGACCTTGTTCTAATGTCTTTCAAGGTTTCACTGTATTTTCATTCATTATACACTGAAATCCATAAATTGTCTTTTTATTTCTCAACTGTGCAGCTTGAGAATGTCCTTACTAAAGGAATGGTTGCAACAGCATAATGGCAAAATTAGAACACCAAAGGAAAAAGAATGTTATTTGGCATAACTGGATTATTGCTCTCAGAACTACAGAATTTAAAATACAATGCAAGCATTCACAAGGGAAAATCCAGATAGCTAGCAAGTCCCCATACAGTCACAGTCTCATGATATTACTCCCCTTAACCTAAAGGCTTCTTTTCCATTTTATTCAAGCTCCTAGGAAAATGTGAATTTAAAAGGTATCCTAATGTATCTGAGACATAGTGTCACATGAAGCCGATTCACAGAATTTCTGTAAAATTAGTACCTGGATTTATACATCACTTTAAGCCCGCGAGAAATTCAGAAGCTTTGCAAACCCATAAGCTAGTTTCATTGGAGTCAAATGACAGACCCTTTACGACTTTATATGTTAGCTAGTTAGAGCCTTGTCAACTATGGCAGCAGTTCCTGATAACCACTTGCCCATATCTCATACACAGATGAAAATGCCATAGCGCACCACTCTGCAGTGCAAATCTGCAGGAGGGAGAAAAGAGGATGCATTAAACTAAGGAGTTCAGGGTTGTAGAGTATCTTCTCCCTTGGAAGGCAATTGGGGAACAGGAAGGAACAAGCAGAGACAGCTGGATCCTTGTGAAAAGGGAGTTTTCAGCTTTAGGAAGAGCTCCCTGTTGCATGCAGATCTTCAGGGTCTCTGTTTTTGCACCTGACAGTCATATTCAAATGCCACCAGGTGTGGTGAAGAACCACTGCTGCTCTAATCAGATGCTGAGGCACACATCCTTACTACCTGCACTTATGTCACAACAACCCGATGCAACGCTACAGGTTCGGGGAAAAGCGACTGGAAAGTTGCCCAGAGGAAAAAGACTTGGAGGTGTTGATTGACAGTGGCTGAACATGAACCACCATGTGCCCCATTGGCCAAAATGGCCACCAGCATCCTGGCTTGTACCAGCACTGGTGTGGCCAGCAGGCCCAGGGCAGTGACTGTCCAATGTGCTGGGCACTGGGGAGGCCAAACCTCGAATTCTGGGTTTGGTTTGTGGCCCCTCATGCCAAGAAAGCCCTTGAGGTGCTGGAGCGAGTTCAGAGAAGGGAATGGAGATGGTGAGGGGCTGGAGCACAAGTGTGATGGGAGCGGCTGAGTGACCTAGGGGGTTCAGCCTGGAGAACAGGAGCTGAGGGGAGACCTTCTGATCTCTGAACTGCCTGAAAGGAGCTTGGAGCCAGGGGGATCAGGCTCTGCTCCCAAGGAGCAAGTGCCGAGACGAGAGGAAGCAGTCTCAAGTTGTACCAGGGGAGATTTAGGTTGGATATTGGGAAAATATTGGGGATGAGGTTCTCAGGGACATGGGTTAGTGCCAGAGTTAGGTTAATGGATGGATGCTATGATCTTGATGATCTCTTCCAACTGAAATGATTCCATGGTTTGATTTTGTGATTCTATGACTCTGTACTTTTATATTGCAAGCACTTCAGCACAGGGCAGAGAGAATTACTAGTTACCAACCACCACATAGTTTTCAACACTTTTTTGCGTACTTTACGTGTCCCTTGCACCTGCAGCTGTGTTTTTGTAGTTTCCCCGGCAGATAGGGTGGCTCAGACTGATTCATTTCCAACGTTGTCACTCACTGCCTGAGGATGAAAGGGCTCTATGAAGTGTGGACGCAGCTCAGATACGCGTGTTTGGCCATGGCTGAGGAGGATTATGCTGCACAACAATGTCATGCATGGATTATGTCCCACCACGTTATGAAGGTGCTGGTGAGCCTGCTCTGCCTCTTTCACAGGTCACAAGGCCCCAAGTCAGGTTTTGGTGTGCAGACAAAATACAAGTCTTGGTGCTGCACTCATGTTTACTCCCACTATAATTAGTTGTCTTGTCAATCTCATCAATGGAAGAAGCATCAAGTCCTTTAATTAAACTTTTTTGGGATGTGTTATATTGTATTTACAACATTTCAAAATATTTAAAATGCAAATTATTTCATTTATCAGTCCAAGTCTGTGTGCTTTTTTGTTTGTTCGGGTTTTTTTAATTTTCAAATCAGGGCAAACTTTGATGATCCATCAATAAACTCTTGCCCTGATTGTCCTCTGTCAAGCCATTTTTTTCCTTTTT
>VWYH01009556.1:209229-231059 GCA_013399365.1 Pampusana beccarii | reverse complement strand
TTTTTTAATTTTGGTTTTTTTTTTTTTTAATTTTTAATGGCAGTACAAGCCTCAGCAGAACTGGCAGTTATTCTTTTGATTTCTGCGCTTTTAATTTAGGATGATTCCTACATGCCTTTAAATGAATGTCGTGGGGTGGGTTTTAATCACTCATTTTACACTCTCTTATATAATACCTTCTCCATAGCGTAAATGTAATTTCTCCCTACAGTTTTAGTCATCCTTCATTTAACAAACCATTTCTTTTATTCTTTAGTCTGTGCTCTGAAGGATGTTGAAATTACCATAGCTGTTATTGTTTTACAAGTTTCTATCTATACAGGATAAAACATTTTTTATCACTAAATATTACATCTAAATCAAGGTAAATTAATGTATTTCTATTTTACTGAATATTGTATTTCCTAGAATAGGCATCAGAAAAGAGCACTAAAATTATCTGAGTTGAGGATACTTTTCAGGTGAGCTTGAATTCTGAAAAAATGCAAATTTTGAGAGCATGTATAAAACTACTTACTTGAATGCCGATCCTTTGTATATGATGGCATTGTAAAACGATCCATGTAAAGTCTACCCTTATTTGTTTGAAATAGTCAGTGCCTGGAGAACTCACTGGTTTAATTGGGAGTTTGAAGGCATTCTGTATGGAGCAGGATGAGGTCTTTTGACATGTTTCAGCCCAGATTGAATCTTTACAGCTGAGCTACAACCCATGAAAAACATGGCTTTATAATGGAAATGCTGACACAACCTTTCAATTAGAGTAGTGTTAACTGCATCATTATAATTAGGGACGCACTGACCCTCTGAAAACTCTGGTTTTCAGACCAGGAGAAGGTATTCTCTAGCTGGTCACTAGTAGATTTTTTCTAAATTCGGAAAAAGATATCAGATTAAAAATATGTTACCCAAAATTTGTGTTCTTGACAGAATAAAAGATGGATATAGAAATTTGTTCTTGCTCCATGGTCAACTTAATTTACAAAAATATCTTCTTAAATGTATTCTATGACCCAACAAAACTACTATTAAAAAAAAAAAAATTATTCTGACTTAATTTCTCACATATTAAACCAGATTAATGCCCCAATGTATCAAACTGACAATAGAAATCTGGCTGGTTTCAATTAATCATTTCATATATAATAATGTAAAATATTTAGTCAGTACACAGTTTGCCAACCATTCTGAAAAGCCTACAATAAAATAATGATTGGGCTCAAAACTGCAAAATTAACAAAATGGGATAGAACTGTGAAAATTTTAACACAATAAATGTCCTAAGTAATAGCAAAGTTGTTGTAACAAAGCCAGTACAATTCATTGAGGGATGTTGTGATCCATTAACTGTTTCTGGAAAAAACACCACAGTGCTTCGTCAGTCATTACTGTGTTCCACATCTGCTGTTTCGAAGTGAGCTGTGAGGCACAGAGCTGTACGAAAATGTACTTGTGTCTACATTTGTCTATGGACTTACTAAAGAAAACAAAAAAATGAATTAGTAAAGAGCTATTTTCTCTAGATTAGAGGTACTACATTTTGCTGTCAGCATTAAAAAGATTACGGCTTAGAAATATTAACATAGTTAAATACAGTTCATTCTAAGGTATTCATGGAAGTATTGGACAGCTTTTTGATAATATTAATTTTACAAGTTTTGCTGCTTTGTAAGTGTATTTGCTACCTCTTTTAACTTATAAATTTATTTATCACAAGAAACTATTAATTTATTAAGGTTGTGAAGCAAAATACTCTGGTGTTAAGAAAGACAAAAGAATAACCACATATTCCTTATTCAGGTAACTTTTGTGTGCATTACGACCACTTTTAATTACACAATCACATGATATTTTTCTCCGGCTTTTTAGGTCTAGGATGAACTGCACTCAACAAATAAGTAGTAGTTTGTGATTTTTTTTCCCCTGTTTACTACACTAAATCCAAACTCCACTCTGTTAACAGAAAAATTAATTTAATCTTTGTCTTTTCCATGGTGCTTGATGCTGCAACTGAGCCGTTCACGAACAATTGCTAATGTATTTCCTGCAACACATGAGAGAAGTTTAGCGATGTGGTCATCACAACATTTACCAGGTTTTGGTCTATTTACTCCAAGATGCCAAGCATTTGATTTTTCAATATATTTTGCATTAGACAGAATTTGGCAGATTCACATTCCAGCATTTATCAATGCAAAGTCTCAGTGTTTGGCTAGATCAGAGGCCTCACAAATTATTTAATCAGAAAATAAGAGATATGAAATTAGTAATAACCCATGAAAAGACTGCTGACATATTTGTCTTCAGTTTGCGTTGTACAAAGTAGAGTTATGCGGTGACATCTGAGTAGGCATTGATTGAACTAACTAGAGATACAGTCAGCAGATCTCTCATTCTTAACTAATTAGTTCTGGTTTTAATTCCAGGGAGCAAGCCTAATTAGCCCAAGCATAGGGCCGCAGTGCCATTGAGACCCAAGTTAAAATCTCTGCAGCTTGCATGTCAATATACCAGCCCAAATAAAACTCAGTTTAGGCACCTTCACATGGTGCTACCTGGAGTGACAGACATACTCTACTGTTAGATACAAGCTGTGCTTAGATGCAATGCGGTTTTCCATGTCTCCTTTGATCAGTAGTCACAGCCCTTTCAATCTATATTTTGTAGCTTCAGCAAAAAATAAGTCAGAGTTCTATGATCAACATTTTGCTTGACAAGAAAAGCACCAGTCAGACCCACAGCAGTGACCATCCTCTGCACCAAATAAGACAGAGAGTGGGAAAAAAAAAGTGCATGATGAAGTAATTAAAGACTATAATGCATTCACACTGAGTTGAATTAAGGTTTCAATTACAGTCTTAATTATGGGATTTCTAACATCTGAACAGCATGTCAGTGTATAGAACTACTTTATTCAAGGTAGACACATGCCAAATTTCTTAGAAAGCTAGTGAGAGATAATCTGAGTGTTTGGTTTTAGAAAGCTTTAAAGTCACTTTGTAAAAGAAATAAGCAGTGGTTTTGTTCATTTTCTTTGTCCTTTTTTTTAAAGGAAACTAGGAGCTCTGCTGAAATTTTGTTTGCATGGTTTTTCAGATCACGGTAAACCTTACCTACACACTTGGTTGACCACTTGAATCAACCTTTTAATTGGGCAAAGTTGCCTTCTGGTATCTGTCTGAGAATAAATGCTCAAAAAAAGATGAGGAATACTCCTTTCTATGTTGATATATGGATATTTGCTAACAGCACAGGGTAAGGACTACTGTGAGACTTTGGCTAATTCCTGCAGAATTAAGACAAAAAGGCGCTTGGCTGGGCAATACTGTTTACTAAGTTTTTGTGCATCAATTCCATCCTTCTTCTCCAGGCCCCTGGTTGTCTCCAGCCCTGGCTTCAAGTCCACCTGTGTTTCTGTCGCCTTAACTAAAATGGTGCCCTGTTTCCCTTTGTAAGCCTTGATCTTCAACATCTAAATGCCCATGACACCTTGCTTGTCTACCAGTCGTGTTCTGCTCTAGATCTTACTTTCTTTTCCAGTTTCTGCACTCTTTGCCTATTCCATCTCACTGCTTTTTCCACTCAGTTTTCTCTGTCAAAACCTTGATGTTTTTCCCCTGTCCTTTAGTTTACAGATCTACTCTGTGTTTCGTGCACAATATGAGTTTTGTTCTTTCTCCTCCCTGCTAGTTTCCTAGATCAGATCATCTACATTAATTGTCCTCTTGTTATGTTTCCCTTGTATTTAAAATATACATCCTTTTCATTCCTCCTGCAACCTGCGGGTGCTTTCTGAGCCAGAAATGTCTTTGACCTGGGTTAGAAGGCCAGCAAACACAGAGACCTAAAGTGGTCAGTGCAGGTTTATAGGAAGGTCCTGCTTAGTCCCTGGTGGTCTGAACAGAGTATGTGCAATAAACAGACATACATTTTGCAGATTTGTTTGCCAGTCATGAGTTTTTTGAAAGTAATGCGTGCAGCATCTACTTCACAGTTTATGCACATTACTCAGGTGGCAAAGATTTTTCTGGGCTGTGTTCGATGACAGAAATCCTGGTCCCTCACAACACTCCTACTGTAGAAATGACTGTGTACCACAACCCTAACAGGTGGACATGGTAGACTCACACCTCAGAGCTTTTACTGGCATCAGTGAAGACCAAAGCACTAAACATGCCTTACAAAAACAAGTGGAGATCTCAGGATTCAGCTGAGAAGATGTCTAGCAGAATTTGTTGGGCTGGAGCTATCACAGGGCATCCATGAGAGGTCTGCATAGCTAGAGGTGCTGAGCTGTGAGTGCTGGGGCCCTTTCTATAACAGAGCTGCATTTCTGCTGTTTCTTGACGTTAAGAAACTTGCCTACGGATTCCTCTCATGTTGGTCTGTGGATAGAATATTTGCCTCTTTTTCTTCTCTTTTTTTTTTTTTTTTTTAATCTAAGTTTATATAGGCTTTGCTTCTCCTTTTTCTAAAGAAGCAAAACTTGTACCCATGGTCTTGGACTCTATCTTCATTAAAGAGAAGGTATTTCATATGAATAGCATAAACTATGCTATCTTAGGCCTTTTTTTATGTTCCCATGAAAATAACAGATGTTCAAAGAAGCTTCTTTTTATATTTACAACTTGGTATTTTTTCTGGTGACAATACTAGACTTACCAAAAAAGAATCTTAATAAAATTAACTGTGGTATTGTTAGGAGATTTCTCACAATACACATCCCAATAATCTAGTTTCCAATGGCTGCCTAAGCCTCCATCATTTCTATAAAAGATTTGCACATGAGCTTGAACTTAATAACATTCTAGTCAATAAAGAAGATACCCACTTCAACCCATTTATGGGAAACATACTTATTCAAGTGTAATATATTTGGCCAGATTCTTACTCTTGAAGCTTTATTTTTAACTACAAGACAAAGGTTCTCCAGATTTGAATATTGAGATTTGAGAATACTCAACCTTAGAATATATTCTGAAAGAATTACCAGGACATTCCAGTAGAAAATAGAAAGACTGAGCGATTATTAGAAAACAGTAAGTCTGGTGCAAAATACCAATCGGAGACAATAATACTTGCATTAGGTAGTAACAATTTTGCAACAAACCGTCATTTGTGTTCTTATCACCAGCACATTCTTTCCATAGTGGATGTTGAGATACTTGTGAAGTATGAAATAAGAGGTTAACACAAAATGAAATGAATTAATCCTCTCTCAGGTATTTGGACAAACAAAAAAGTTCATTTCAGTGAAAAAAAAAAAATGAACAAACAATTCAAATTGGAATTTTGTGAGAAACAAACCTTAGTAGAAGAGGGCCTTTGTGCACCTTTTTCATTCCTTTGCTTTCTCTCTTAGTCCTGTATATTCTCTTTTTATTTCTCATTCACTGCTTCAGCCTTCCCAGCATATTTATTAACTTAATAGATTTTAAGAAAAAACAAGGTGGAAAGGTAAAAGGAAGAAAAATTTCAAAATTTCAAACTAAATGTGACATTAATAACACAAGTTGATATCACCAGTGCTCTACAGTCTAAAGTGATCTTCTTTAATCTTTAACAGCCTATGCAAATCTTTTATCTTTTTGAATCAGCTATATGTTTTGTTATGCCAATAATGAAATCAGTTTTTTTATTCTTTTTTTAATAAAAAAATAAAAAAAGAAGCAGAAAAAAGGAAAAATAAGGAAGAAAGAAAAAAAGAAAAATATTATGCTAGTAATCCTCTAAAATTAATGTTTTGTGAAGTTATGATTTACCTGGAAAATAGAAATTTAAAAAATGTGGCCAGATATAAAATAACTCATTTCTGATTTGTAATCATGGTAGCTTCTGAATAGTTTCCTGCCTATGTCAAAGGATTGATATTAAGTGCTCATTGAGTAATATATGTAAGAACCTTCTGTTCCCAAACAACTAAATGATCTAAAAGATTATTTATAACACACACTGCATTGTTTATCTACTCAAATCAAGTTCTTTTTCAGTCAGACAGTCATTTAATTACTTGTTTGCTGTGTATCTCAAATGGATGATCAAAAAAGACTGATAACATTAAACAATTGGCATTTGATAACATTCAATGATTTGTACCTAGTGACTGGATAATAAGATTTAAAGACAACACTGAAATAATGGCAACTGGTGTTTAGAGAAAAACAGTTGTTTTCCGCATCAAGCAGAATCTTTAAAATCTTTTGAATGATGACAAGAGTCTACGGGTATCCACTATATGTTTAGTGCCAACCTGTATTGGCTGATACACAAGCTGTCAAGATAAAGGTTCATTCACTGTAATGAATTAGCTTTTTGTTAGTTTAAGATAGATCACTATGATTGAAGCGCTAATAGTATGGTAAATAATTCTTTTAAATCTTCTTTTATGTTTACTGTGTGTTAAGATAGTATATCCATGCCTTCTGAAAACCGTGTATATAATACCAGATATCTAATTATATACTATAATTTTAATTTGAGCATCAGCTGTTTAATGTATTCTCTGTTCTCCCTTGTGCAACTCAAATAAACCTTCCTTATGTTGCACATACAAGCTATTTCCAAACAACTCATCATATTTAAAGAGCAATCTAATGAAACCTTATTTTAAGAATATTTTTGTTTGCCAAATTGAATGTTCCAGTGAAAGTTCTGGGCTGTATTACTATGATAATGATACTACTAAATTCTAATATATAATTATTTGAATCAAACTTTTGAAACAAGCAGCTTTTAACAATTTTTAAATATTTCTATTTCATCTTAAGTACCAGATGTCAGGGACTCGAAAATGTGTTTATTTTGGTTGTTTGGTCCTTCAGAGATTTTTCTGACTCAATATCACTCATCTCTTGTGGGTACGTATTTAGCCCCATTGAGTGAACAAGCTTTAAGAAGCGGCAATCTGTGTTCTTATAAAATGAATGGTTAGGCCACCTGCACTTTTGGAAAAGTCTCAAAGAGCTAGTGGGGAAAAAGAAAAAATTTACACAAACCTAGGCATTGCCCCAGATCAGATGAGGGGAACATTTTTTGTAGTTTTCTGGTGCTTGTAGTGGGCGGATCATCTTCCTAAAAGAAAGCTCATATGCGGTAACTCTGGAGTAATCTGTTGCAGAGAAAATTCTTTCCAAACTCTCTCAATAAGCTCTAAAACATATGTTGTATGTACTTCAAATTAGACACCCTGATATAACTATGGCTATTCTCATTTACTGTGTAAACATTTAATTGGAGTAAGTCTAAGACACTCTCTTAGAGTCCTCAACATTAAGAAAGCACAAGTGTATAATAAAAGGATGTCACTGCTATTTTAAATTAAACATGTTCCCTGTTGTTATCAGAAGAACAGCCTGTAAGGACACTGCCAGTAGATTTCATTTAGCAACTGGAGGAACAAAGTAGTCTTAAAAGAGTTCTAATTTTTCCTATATCTGTACAGTGATGACATCTATTCCCATGAAATCCAACAGTGTCACATTAAGACTTTGTGGGGCATTGGGAGGTTTATTTTTCTAACCTCGGCATACTAAGCAGCCATCTGAGATTGAGGAAAGACTCACTGTGGATAACAATGGCATACATGCATTCTGGTGATATTTCCTTGGCAGTGTTATCTTAAAGAAACGACACAGGTAATCCATTCTACAGTCAAATACTGAGAAATCAAAACATCTAATAGAAGTGCAGGTAGTTAAGAGAATATATATCAGCACATGTTAAATTTGTCAAATAAAAATAAATTTAATCATTTTTTTTTCCCCATGATGCAGTGAAACAGTGTGTAGAGTTCAGCTGTATTCTTTAAAAAAAAATTAATTGCTATGTAAATATGCAGTAATATTGCCACTGCAGAAAGAGTACTATGTCACTGAGTGATAGGATTTTTGCAGCTACAAGGAGTTTTAGTAAACTGGAAAGAAAAGTGGTTAAGCAGAGTGAAAGCTGGGAAAACAGACGAGGCCACAGAAGTGACTCAGCCTTCATTAAGGAAAGCAAATTGCCAGAAGGAAGTGCTACAGAATCAAGTAACAAGAGCGAAAATACAAGAATAATTGGCAAATCTTGAGATAGATCGTACAGTAAAGAGAATGATTTATTGGATAACCTGGCTTTTGGAAGGAAAAAAAAAAAAAAAAAAAAANAAAAAAAAAAAAAAAAAAAAAAAAAAAAAGAAGAATTGGGAGGTCTCAAGTGTTACCTAACCTAAGGAAAAAAAAAAATCTAAAAAATACATGTTCAGCCTTCACAGTGGTCAGCTAATCTTATGTTAATTAAAACGGTTTAGCCACTACTGTGGATGAAATTGTGGCCACGTGCATCATCACCACATCAAAACCTGGTCATAACTGAATTGAGTGAAATTTCTTTATGTGGTGATATTTTCAGAAGCAGCTCAGCTTCACAACACAAACAAAAGGTGATCAGCCAGAACTTTTTCTAGTTTAGAAAGTGGTTTTGTGAAACAACTGCAAGGGGTTCAACGAGGGACCCTGAAGCAGCTGCTGCAGAGAGCTGTATAATTAAAGGACCTGGGAAAAAAATAAATGTATCTAAAAATAGCAAAAGGCAGATCATTAATGTTGAAATTGTGCGAAGATTCTGTGAAGTCTGTCTTAGTAGAAAAATTATTATATCGACTAAAAGAAACCAGAAAAAAGAGGGAAAAAACTTCAGCAGAGTCAATATATTACACTTCATTGGTGTGGTTCATTAAGATGGTACTTAAGCATATAGACGTGACCATTTTCTTGATAAATATGTCAAGTATACAAAAAGTTAAGAAAAAGCCATCAGAAAAAAAAAAAAAATTGTAATGCACTGCACTTCTACTAATCCTTCCACAAAGCTATTAAGCTGAAAAGGAGATAGAATTTTCAGAAGAGCTATCCCTTGTGAAATATATGTACCTTTTAAAGCATGAATTACATTACAAAATGCATTTTAATGAACCTGTACACTGCAAATTAATGTGTTGTCTTGTTCCACATATTCTACAGGAAGGAGTCTGCACTGAGATTTTCTGTTCTTACTACAGTTGAGATTTACTTTCAAGACTTCGGCATTACATTAGTTGAACATACTTTTTAAACATGAAAAAACACTTAAAATAGCAAACTCATAGAGTCATGGAACGTCCTGAGTTGGAAGGAACACAGCAGGACCATGGAGTCCAACTCTTGTCCCTGCACAGGACAACCCCACAGTTCACACCGTGTGTCTGAGGACATTGTCCAATCTCTTCTTGAACACTGTCAGGCTTGGGGCCATGACACCTCCCTGGGGAGCCTGTTCCAGTGTCCAGCACCCTCTGGGTGAAGAACCTTCTCCTCATGTCCAAAATTAACCTTCTACAGCCTTACTGTGGAAGCCTTTGCCTTCATATATGATCTATAAGCAGAAATGCAACATGATAGAATGGGTCAGGTTGGAAGGAACCATTGAAGGTCATGGAAGAACATTCTAGTCAGTGTAATACTCTACCTAGCTTTACCTCATTGCATAGACTGTGGTCAGCCTAAAAGCAATGGCATGGGAGCCTCAGCATCCCTCTTTAGTGGGATACGAGTGTTCCTACAAAGGCAGGTGGTCCCCCAGGACTTGAGTTGAGCACAGTGGACAAAGGAGAGGAGTGGACAAGGACAAGGTGTTGCTACAACCAGGGCACCCACACGGGTGTTTGTTTATAAAGAAACAAGCTGTAGTTGTAAATTCTCCACTATTAGCTCGCAAGCCAGGAGCACGGAACTATGAAATCCTCATTTGAAACATGAGGTACTTCAGCTTGCAAATTCATGAATATTTCACGTGCTATACAAACAGAGCAGTGAAGCGCAGCAGAGACCTCACTGGATAGAAAATGTTCTGTAGTTTTCAGTGAGTGCAGGTAAAAGCAGGGGGTCTTCACATGTGGAACAGGAAACAAGCCTAACAATACAACAAGCCTTAATTTAGACTATTTTCTTAATGTGCTGCCAATGGGATCGTGCTGGGTGATTTGCTGTAATGAACTCTACCTGGAAGCTTGGTAAATCTGAAACAGGGGCTGACTTGCGGCAGGTTATCATTGTCTTCACAGCTCTGGTTGACTAAGCCATAATTTGATCACTAAGTGACCATCCCAACAAGGAATGAGAAGAAATATTTGGAGACTGCAAGTTCAGCGTGCTACGTTTCACAGGCAGATTGTTGCATATGCGAGTTTGATGAACATCTTTAAGAAACAAGAAACTTCTCTTCAAAACTATCTCTCATAAAAGAAACATTGCCACAACTATAATGGCAAGTAGAAAATACCAGGATAAATTGCTCTGTTAAGGCTCAACTTCAATACTATTTTAAGCCAGCGAGTCTTCTTAAGCTGGTTTAGGGTACATCACCCGTTGTCATCTTCACTTCTCTGTTTCTGGTTTCTCCTCCCAGAAATAAAGCATTTGATGTCTTTAAAATGTAATATATCATACTTAACTGTTAGATACATACGAGCTATTCTGTGTGTCAAAGGATCATCAGTTTAGCCAAGAACAAATTAATAGTTAATGGTACTACAAGTGCTTTTTGCCTACTTTTAAATGTATTAGTCTCTTAATAATCTTACTGTCCGGAGGCTACTTGCCAAAACAGTATTAGATATAAGTATTACGAAAAGTACAAATAAATGATATCTATGGAATCTGTGCAGTATTAACTATTAAAATACTAATACACTTGGAACAAGTGGAATGCAGCACATTATTCTATGATTATATATATGTATGTATTTTTTAACCTTGTTAAAAGGTTATTCTACTATGCTTTGTAGTAAAAAATATATGGAAGAAGAGTAGATTTAAACTGTAAAAACAAGAGTTTGCTTTGATAGTTTCAGTGCAGTTTCATACCCACCTTTTAGTTGTAATTCAATATGATCCGAAAACAACACACGGTAAAAATCCCTCTGAACTGGAATCCCACTTTTCATATGAAATTCATGTCCCAGCCTAACATCAGTCAGATCGCAAAATTTTGTAGTCAGATCCCAAAGCACTGCTTCACATTGGAAAAGTCAGAATTTAATTTTGAAATTACAGGTAGTTAATATCTAATTTTTAGATATTACTAACAGTGACTTCGACTATCATAAAAGACAAAATTAGAAAGGTAGAGGTAAGTTAATGCTGATTTTTTTAAGAACAGGAGCAGCTATAAAATGGATGTGTAAGCTTGCTGACCAGACCATTCACCACAATGAGGCACTTCAGAGGTAATCTGGAAGCCCATGAATCTCTGAAAATAATTTAGAGTGTTGTAAGGTAAAGTTCGGCTGGATAAGATAAAGGCTTAAATATATGTTAACTTCCAATAAAAATTAGACAACAGTGAAAAATTCTGGTGGTAATTGTCATATTTTGGATAGTGTATTAAATCATTAACACAGAACATGAGAACTGAATAAGAGGAAGGAGTAAAAATGCAAGTTTGACAGGGAGCTCTTAAGCATCTTGTATCAGACTGGGTGTATCTGGAGGTATCAAAGCTGCTATAAATGAGTCCACATGTTAAACTCACTTCCCAGCACAGGTGAGAGGGCTGAAATGCTTCAAGCCTGCAAATTTAAAAACCTAAATTAGTTTCATAAGACTGACCACAACCACCATGAACGGTATGCTGTTTGTTTAAATGATTCCAGGCATTCTGAGTGAGAGCAACTGGCATTAAAAACAGCAAAAAACCCTCACAAACGAACAAACAAACAACCAAAAAGTTTTTTTCTGGTTTATAAAGGGTATAGCATAGGAAAAGATTTTGACAAAAACATAAAAATACAAACACAGTTTTTACCACATCAGAATAGTGCACTAGGATGGAGATTAATAATTAATCGATTTTTCCTCTAGAAAGAACAAAGATATTTTGTGTATAATTATTGATCTTCTCTGTAGGATCCTTTACCATTGAGAAAAAGGTAAGTCTTATGTTACAGAAAGAGGCATATAACTAGAAAAAATATCCTAATGACTGCTGGAGTTGAAGATTATTTTATCTATTAGGTGATTAATTATCTGAGAAGATCTATTCTCAACCCTTGGCTGGAAACAACATGGTAGAAACTTGGTGCTTACAGGAGTCCTGAATTCAATTCCTGGAAGGTTTATTCATATTTGTTGCTTTTCTGAAAGGATGGAATCAAACCAGTAAAAAAATAGATTCATGAGTTAAATCAGACCCTCTCCATATATTTTAAATTGCTGTGAAATTATCCCCTTCTTTTAAACAAATCATCTCTCCCCCCAAAAAATAAGCATTTTTTTTTTCAAAAATATGGATTTCAGCCTCGTATGAAGGGTGAAAGCTTTAATCTCCGAAGCTTAAATGTATACAAGAGTTTTAACCTCCCATTCAGTAGTATAGGAATGCAAAAGCTGTCTTGAGTTTCACATTAGAAGTCATTAGACAAATGTCCCCAAACCACAAGACAGTTAATTCTAAATAAAAGGAAATATTCTTATTTTTTAAGAAATATTTATTGAAAATATTTTTTAAAAAAATTGTATTTATGCACGCGCATAAATACATATAAATTACAATTTTCTGTAAAAGCACATTTCAATATTACTGTCTTTTTTATAACCAGGATAGTCTAGTCACATGATTGAAGCTTCTCATCTACAAATAATGTGAAAACATTTGTACTTGACTGTTATTGAAGGGCTTTCGAAAGAATAGCATTGCAGAAAACTGTAACAATGTGAACATTCCCCCCATATCATTTCAGTGCACATTGGGCACAGTGCAATCCAAAATTATTCATAATACATAAATAGCTAAATGTATTAGTCAGGCTACATTAAATAGAGTTCCAGTTGGTGCCTCAATGTTTCAATTCGTTACAACATATCCTATTTAAAAAATGATTAATACTTCTCAGTTTCTATATAATGATTTTGTTGTTGAGTGCTGTTACAGAACTCAAATATTTTCTGNTCTATGATTCTATAATTTTAGAAATTGAGGTTGAAATATATGTCTTTGGTCATCTTTTAAAACTTTGCTGACTCCCTACAGCTCCAGGCTCTTAGATGAATTTAGCCTTTGGGATGCACAATTCTCAGCAAGCATCTACTCCCTGCTTTGGTGACTCCATGATCAGGTCTCCCAGGGCCTTTTTCCATCATGGTTCATACTTCACTAACTTCACAGGTCTCCTGACAACGTATCTACTCTGCAGACATGAGATGACCAAGTCAGCTTTCAATGAATCAGCTCAGGTCAGCAGTTTAGTTTTAGCAGCCCAGTATGAACTCACTTATTCTGTTTGTCAGCAAATGGGGTAAGCATCACTCCCTGGGTCTCCTGAAGGAGAAAATATTTTTTAAAATTTATTTTTATTATTTTTTTAAGAGCTACAGACCTCCCAAAAAAGCAAGTAAATGAGGAGAAGGTCTTCTAGAAGTGTCTGTGTTAATGCATATAATGTTGTCAGTCTTAGAACTGAAAAAATCTACTGTTGCGTCAGCATGACACTATGCCCTCCCCTTTACCTGAATGCGATGCTGTATCATGTGCTGTACTTACATTACTCCAAAGACGCACATTTTGCCCAAGCCTAAATTGTGCCACACAGAAACACAAGGTTATTTAGGAAACCCCAGTATCTTTATGTAGTATTGAACTACTCTGTGCAGGCAAACCCTTAGGGATTCAGATCCACAAATTACAATAAAGATAAATTATCTTTCTTGGTGAGTGTTATACTAATCTTCTTTCTCTGTTCTTTAGATGCTTCTGTACAAAAAAGCACTAGTCAGTTATTTCTGCTACGCAGTGAGTGCTTTAGTAACACTGGCAAAGTTAGTGAAAATACACAGATGACTGAAATCCAGAAGTGTTTACTTCTACTATATGTCTGCAAAATATTATTATGGGCAGAAAGTGGTGGAAAAACTGTGTTGGTAGTCAAACCAATGGAAAAAGCATCTTTTATTTCCCCTTATGGTACAATAGTTCAATAAAAATAGAAGAGTGTAAATATGCAAGTAGCACACAGATGCCAGAAATCAACCTCCTAAGTAAATGTGCTGGTCAAGTGTAGGACAGTTAGTCTAAATATCTGTCTGAATAAGGCTATACTTTGTGAAGCCTCAGTTTTTTCACTTAAATCTGTTCAACAGTGGCTAGGCATCTGTAATAAGGACAGGCCACAGGGTGAAAACAGAGTCACTGACACTGACGGATGGTCGCCTGCTGTTGATGGATGGAGGGCAGACATCCATTCTCATGTTTCCAGACATCTCTGTAATACTCGACATTTTCAGCCGTAGGAAATTGCCTGACTCATGGA
This sequence comes from Pampusana beccarii, assembly GCA_013399365.1. Lineage (NCBI taxonomy): Eukaryota > Metazoa > Chordata > Aves > Columbiformes > Columbidae > Pampusana > Pampusana beccarii. Next base: position 216,739 of record VWYH01009556.1, on the reverse strand, counting down.
GGTGGCAGTGGTTTAGATATGCAAGTGCTGGATTTTGCACCTGGGACATGGCAAACCTGGCTGTACGGCTAGACTGGGGGACGAGATGCTGGAGAGCAGCTCTGCGGTGAGGGATCTGGGGGTTCTGGTTGATGGCAAGTTGAACATGAGCCAACAGTGTCCCTGGCAGCCAAGAGGGACCCATGTCCTGGTGCATCCAGCTCAGCACGGCCAGCTGGGCAGGGAGGGGATTGTCCCGCTCTGCTCTGCTCTGGGGTGGCTTCACCTGGAGCATTCATTGTGTGCAGGGCTGGGGACACAGGATAAAAGGAGATAAAGCTACTGGGGAGTGTCCAGGGGAGTCTATGAAGTTGGGGAAGGGTTTGGAGGGGAAGCCGTATGAGGAGCGGCTGAAGTCCTTGGGTTTGTTCAGCCTGGAGGAGACTGAGGGCAGAGCTCATGGGGCTGCAGCTTCCTCAGCAGGGGAGCAGCAGGGGCAGGGCTGAGCTCTTCTCTCTGGTGACAGTGACAGAACCCCAGGGAATGGCAGGAAGATGTGCCAGGGGAGGGTCAGCTGGACATGAAGAAAAGGTTCTTCACCCAGAGGGTGCTGGACACTGGAACAGGCTCCCCAGGGAGGTCACGGCCCCAAGCCTGACAGTGTTCAAGAAGAGACTGGACAATGTCCTCAGACGCACGGTGTGAACTGTGGGGTTCTCCTGTGCAGGGACAGGAGTTGGACTCCATGATCCTTGTGGGTCCCTTCCAACTCAGGATGTCCTAATGGTTCTATGACTCTAAGATATGTGCCAGAACAATGCAAATTCCTGCTGGAATCGGTCACCCTAAGAGAAGTGGTGACAAATGTCATCTCTGACACTGAGTTTCCTCTCACTCTCCCTCCACACTGAATGCTTTTAGAAAACATCACTTCCTTCAGAAACTGGAGAACTCAGCAGCAGAGGTCCCATGAGCTAAGGAAACCCAGTTTGTGACTGGTACTCTCCTTCAAGTGCTAGTCGTCTGGGACCAGGTTAACTAAAGCTTCAGAAGAACGGTCAATTTTCTTACAAAACGTGGATGTTTGACACCGGATGAAAGTCAGGGAAAATTCACTCTCTTGGACTAAATTCAGACTACTGAATGTGGATAGTCACAGGAAAAAAAAAAATCACGAAACATCCACTTCTTCCATTTGCACAACATAATACACACACAAATTTTCTGAAGAAAATGGCAAATAAAAACATGACATGTTAACCATTTACCCAATGAATTACTGCAGGATTCAAATGTTGTAGATATGTGGACAATAACATAAGCATAAATGGTTTAATGAAGAGGACACATATTTCATTTTTCTCTGCTTTATTTAGGAAAATCTTTTTTTTGTGTTGAATACGGTATTGCCTTTTGGCTGAGTATGAGAATCAACGTACCAAACTCTAAACACAAAAATACCAGCAGATAGTCTAGAGTAGAAAATATATCGACACTCCAAGGAAAACATATAACATCTGTTTTGTTGTTTGTTTGTTTGGGTTTTTTTTAGTAGTTTACACAATGTTCCACTTAGTTTTGCTTTAATAGTACCATAGCAAAACTTTCCTGAGATTTCTATGGAAAAACAGCTTTGAGGTGTTGAAAATTTTGAGGATAAGTGAAGATGATTTCATGTAGATGATGAGAAGAAATACAGGATGGTTAAGGAAGAGAAATTATAACTGTTTTTGAAGAAATGGGCAGGATGGTGGAGATTGGGGAACGATGAGTTTAATGCAAGGACTTTATTTAAAAACATCCTGCATGTGTTCCGATCTGGTTCAACCACCATTCAATAGTTTCATTAATGACATAAACAACAGAACAAAAATTAAATTTACTGAATTTGCAGATGATGCCAAATCAAGAAGTTCACAGTTAAAACTGTTCTAAAAAAGATCAGTATTCAAAATAATCTTGACAAGCCAAAGCCTCGTGTGGTGGAAAAAAACAGGGAACTACTCAGGAAGGATAAGTGCAAGGTGCTAACTGAAGAAGAATAAATAGGTTACTCACGTGCGGGATGGGAAAGCAGATGTTAAAGAGCTATGAAAAAAAATCTAGAAGATATAGCTGATCATGAGATAGTTATGAGTCTATGTCCTGCTCTTCTGAAAAAGGCAAACAATATTTCGGGATGCCTAAAACAGAGAATAGGTTACAAGATGTAAACTAATTTTCAAGAGTTGTGGACATCAATCCAGTTGCTCTCTCTGGTTTGAGACGTCATCATTCAGTGAGGGTGTGACTGAGCATAAAGTGTTCAGAGGATAGTGATGAGAATGACATAAATCGATCAGTCCTAAAAAAAGACTGATAGAAGCTGGACGGGGGAAGATTGTAATACCCTTCAAATATATAGAAACGTGACAAAAAGGCAGGGAGTCAAGTGTGAGTTAAAGGGAGAGAATTAAAGTTGAACATTCTGAGAAAGGTACTCATGCAAAGATAGTGAACTGGTAGGAGAGACTGAGAATACATTTTCTTTTTATCATTGGAAGCCTTTACAAATGAGGTAGATGAGCATCTGTCAGAAATTACATACACGTGGCAAAGAAGAATGGACTATGCAGTTTCTCAGGGTCCCTCACAGCTTTATAATTCATCTTCAACAGATTCTAACTCCACAGAATCTTTCTTATTTAGCTCAAGCTGCAGAAAACGAAGGGTTTGTATGTCAAGATCTACATTCAATCTCTAACGTTATCTTCCGAAAGGCAGTTTAGGTAGTAGTTAGGTAAAAAAGTGGGTCTACCCAAACTTGTGGAGTAACAGGCTTGTATAAATGGAAGTGGATAAGAATAGCATTCACGTATTCAGTAAAAGTATGGATAGCTACACACGAGAAAAATCGAAAGATTTGACCCAGAGACTTTCATAATTAAGAGAACAAAGAATGAGGAGGTTGCTAGTGGGAATTCTATGGGCTCTCATAGTTTAAAGTCAAATTTAGAGGACTTCACAGGTAAAAGCACTTGAAAAATAACTTACCTAGAATCTCTGCTGTAAAGTCCATAGAACAAGTAGTCCAAACCTCATAAGCAAAAATAAAACAACTAAAAGAAGAAACAAAATGCTGAACTATCCAGGATAATGCTCAGTTGATTTCTGTCAAATTTCTAACTTAGAAATGTATTAAGACAAATCTGAAAAGGAAAACTCTGCATTCCTGCAAGAATGTGGATTCTGATGGGAAATACATAGCACAGATAAATAACCTCACTGCATACAGAGGTATTTCTTTAGTTGCAAACCCTTTAAATGTATTTTAATATGAATAATTCTGATTTTTATCACTCTATAAAAATATCTAGTGTCTGGAATCCCACATCAGGTTTACTAAAACTCATATTCAGAACTTTTTTTAATGGCTGTTGTCAAAATTAAAATATAGTACAAAAGATTGCATAAAAAAATCTTATTGAATTACAGGGAGCATCCATTCTCTCATAAGTCAAAATGACGAGTTTGCCAAGAGATGGAAATCTAAGAGAGAAATGGAAAAGTAGAAAGAATGGAAGTTGTAGTAAGATGGATCCAAATTATAGTCAAAAAAAAAAAAAAANAAAAAAAAAAAAAAATGAGAAGACATACTGCATAAGAATTAAAAACAAAACAAAACACTGTAAATTTTTTACATTTATTCTATACAACATTTATAATAACAGCAGTCTAAGCAAGGAATACAATAAATAATGAAGTAAGGCAAATGTGGACTACTTTGAAAGGATCAGGTAACCCAAATTGTTTCAAACATGATCTCAAAGAAGACAAACTTGGATGCATTTTCATCACCTGTGACCCATGACACATTTTCACAGAACTTCAAAATCTGTTTAACATCTCTCAAATATTGATATTTATCCCTGACAAGTTCATTCACATATACACAATCACTGCTCAGAAACAATCACTATTTCAGAAACAAACCCAGCTTAGCCAAGACTATTTTCAGCACAGCAGCTCTTAATGGATCCCGCGTGTTGCTGACCCATATCCCTTCTCAACACTCCAGCATTTTTGAACTTTGAGCAACAATTGATACAAAGATCAGCTGGAGTTTGCTTTTTTTTTTTTTTCCAGTTGAAGTTCTTTCTTCTAACACGATTTTTTTCCTTCTTTAATGAAAATCCAATTAGAAACTCCCTTTTGTGTTCAACTAGTTTTTAATCTGCCCTAATACTAACTATTTTCTATGATGCCAAGAGCACCATAAAATGGAGCAGGAACAACTGTAGATACCCTTCCCAAATTTTCCTCAGATATGCACATATAGGGGGTATGTGTTCCACTAAAATTCTTGCTATTTCTTACTGTCTCTTAAAAAAAGCCTACAAAGACCACTACAAAATATTTCTTTGGAGCACTATTCATTTTGAATGAGGAGCATTTCAGATTACCAAGTAGGTTAAACGTCACATTAGTAGTAGGTTAAGCAGCACAGATATTTTGGGTGGAAGAAGTACATCCTGTTGCAAGTGTTAACCTTCAGGTGGAAACGTGAAGTTAGAACACATCCCACACTACTGCATGCAGAACCTCATCAAGACAAACTACTGAAACCTCAGACGAATATTCCTTTTGTAAGATGTGATACGTTCTACCTGTTTGTATGTTTGCCTTAAAATTTGATTAGTGGTTGATTAAATATGAAAGTTTGAAAATATTTTTAGAAATAGCTAAATAGGCTGCTTGCACACAAAATATAATGCTTAAAAGGTATTCAACATCACAACTACCAGGTTCCATAAATCATATGCAGCTTGGTAATACATTCATAACTGTTTAGTTAACATGACAACAAGGGATACTTATTTCATGATTTATAAGGAATGAAAGAGGAGAATCCCTGAAGGGGAATCATTACTGAGAATGGAAAATTTGAGCATGAGAAGAAAAGTGTTCAAAATTTCCTAAGACAGATTTTTCTTGGTGCTATAATGCACAACTGAGAATTTTGGTGCTCCTGGCAGGGCAGATACTTGCCTGAAAAATTTGGCTATCAAAGAGTAATTTTCCATGGAAGTTTTATACAAACATATTCTGATACTATAAAATCAACAAAAGAGACATAGCAGGTGGGAGAAACTTTCATTAAGAAACTACCAAAGGAGATTAATCATTTAAAAGGACTATGAAAATCTAGGGCTTCAAAAAGCTAGCCGAACTGAAACAATGAGACCTGAGCTGTATAGTACATTTAGAGGGAACCATATGGCTCCCAGAAATGCCCCAACTAGCATGTGCCAGTTTTTACTTGAAGAGACCATCCCTTTCTTTATCATAAGGATTTAAGATTTTGCTTCTAAATTAAAGAAAGCAACACTTAGCTTACTTTGCCAGATTCACAATATTAGAGAAATACTGGTTACAAGTTACATCAAGAGGCTCCAATCTGGAACCAAGTGTAGAACTACCACCAGTCTTTGATCACATCATCCTGGTTTGGTCCAGCTTCATTGTGAATACCTCCAAGGCTACAGAAGCAAAAACCTCCTGGGCAGCCTGTTTCAGTGTTATCTTCCCAGGGAATCAACGTTTCCACTGGTCTGTTCTGTTCTACTTAGCCAATGGCAGGATAGGACTATGCTGGTCAAGCCTGATTTGTGCTTGGACAAGGAAGTGACTTTATTTGCATGAACATGGATTGTAAACAGTCATGTTCCATCATCTTCCCAGGGCCTGAGGAGAGTCTGATCACCTGCAGGTCCTCAGGTCAACGTTTTGGTTTCTTCAGCTTTGACTTTAATCTCTGTATCCATTAATTTGTGGACATCAAAATAAGAAAAAAAAAAAANAAAAAAAAAAAAAAAAAAGGAAAAAGTGATGCAGTCACTTTGCCAGAGAGGGAACAGGAATATAAAATGAAGAAGCAGTACTTTTATTTCCCCAAATTGAGCACTGAACAGCTATATCAATTCTGACCTCCTTAAAACGCTGTGGAAAAAGGCACAAATTTTCCTCTGACATCTTTGTTATTTCCCGCTCGTGTTTTGTATCTTAGAAGTTAACATACCTTACACACCAAGACACCCTATATTTTAAAGTTGCTATGGCAATTGCTAATAGGATATTGATTAGAAGTGTAAGTAGTGTTCTAAAAAAGCTATGCAATTAGCTACACAGCCCTAAGGATATCTGAAATGGTATTAACATATGCTTTGAAAAATTTCTGTAAAGTCATTGCTTTCAGGTTATCAAGTGCACGGTGACTGGATATAACCCATTCTCAATGGTTTGTACCCCTGAGCAACCACATCCCAGTTTTCATGTGCAGGTATGACAGCAGCTGAACTACTGCAGTGTGGAGTTCAGTGTTATTATAATAAACACGTTTGTCTTTCTGTGAAGATGCGAAGAAATGTCATTATGAGGCTTAAACTCATATTGCTCAGGGCCATACTGAACTCTAAATAAGAACATTTTCAAAGGAGTCAAGAGAACTTCAGAGTTTCCTCAAAACCAAGCAACTGGTGATTTGTAATTAGTAAGTGCCTGCATCCTGGCATTCCTAAAGTTGACAGGGATATATTAATTTCTCCTCAGCTGATCTTGATTTGATCATGACAGAAACATGGAAGAAGAGAGAAGATTGAACTGCATCCAGGTCTATACAAAATCTAATTGTCTGCTGAGAGAAAGGACATTACGCTCAATTTCAATTGCAAGGTACAAAAAGGACTTAGACCTGCAAGAAGTTGGTTGGACGATTTAGAGTAAAATTCTAAGTGACTAACCTTGTACTCTAATTTGTTAAAAGACGATGCACAAATGTCATTAATTTACTGAAAAAAGAGACTTACATAAATAAATAGTATTTTTCATTACTAAATTGTGTGTTTTTCACAAGGACAAACAAGGTCATACTACATTACCTGAGAAATCACTGTTATAGATGCATATATAAGGAGGAATCTGGCATAATTATTATTTCAGTGTTAGATATCAGCTAGATCTGAGTATTTTTACAGTTTGAAAGACTTCATCCAACATTGCTTAGTTTATTAATTGATTCCGCTAGTTAAATTTGCATAATATTTTGAACTATTTGGTAAACGAGTGTCCAGTTTTATCTATTGGATTTGTATTTTACATAGAGAGATACATTAGACTTTTTATAGGATTTCTGAACACTTAGCACTGTAAACTCCAAAATCAACTACACGAAACACATTATGGTCGTCTGACAATGATAATATATTTTAAAAGTGAATATTTATTCAGACTTTAAACAATCTGTTTACAGTGATACTTATCTAGATCTTTGTTAAACTGAGTAGAAAGCTAGTGACCAGTAGTGAAATCATAACAGATTTGAGGAGCTTGGCATAAATTCATCTCTGTTGTATTTTTTTATACGTGAGGATAAGTATTTTGGTATCTCATATACAACAGCATACTTCCAAAAAAAAGTTCATTTGGTTTGGTTTTGGTTTTTTTTTTTTTTTTTTTTTTTTTTATGTTTTTTTTTTTTTTTTTATTTTTTTTT
>VWYH01009556.1:199094-209169 GCA_013399365.1 Pampusana beccarii | reverse complement strand
GGAATTTATGTTATGGTTGTCACAGTATAAAATAGAAAAAAACAAACCAAACCAAACGAACCCCCCCCTAGAACTAAATTTATGAGGATGGAGATTTTTCCTTTATCAACAACCAACCAACCAACCAACCAACAATAACAACGACAAAGAAACCAAAATATAACCCACAAAAATGCCAATCAAAATTGTATCTTTCACAGTATGGTGACTGCAATATCTTTTGAATCTTCTGGAATTCAATGGCAACTCAGGTAAATAATTTTTTTTTCTAAAATTTTGAGTAATTCTTTTAGGAAGGATCCTCAAAATACAGTGTTCAAAGATTTTAGTGTGTTTTCCTGAGAGAAAATATTTGTAATCTTTCTTCTTTATTGATCAATATTTCTTCTTCTGTTTGCAGATGAAATCTTATTACCTGTTCTTACTTGTGAAAAACAGGCATTATACTAACGTCATTTAACTGAAGGGGATGTTGGAGATACCTCCAGCACCTAGACTAAGCAGTAAATAAAAACACAAGTAGTACAAAGAGTATAAGGGTAAGTTATACTTTAGTCCGTATTAAATCTTGATCTAATAAAGATAATCTGCAACTTCCTCGTCTGTAGAATTAAACCAAGCTATTTATTATACATACTGTATTTTAATGATTTACAGATGGTATGTGGTATGTAGAAAATAAAACTTTATTAAAAAAATCTATCAGTGTGGCAAAACATCAATTCTGTTCCTCAAGAGTAAAAAAATGCAAAGGCATTTTTTAAAGTTACTTTCAAACTACTTTCCTTGCTTCATAAAATGCCACTGGCAAAAATAATGCTGCTTTTATAATGTAACTGTAGTGACATATTTGTAAAGCAGCATGTAAGCACTCATAAAAGGGTAATGACTTCCTTAAGTGATAATAAAATAAGCTTTCATGTAGAGATACACCGAGGTGCTACTGTTCATGTGCAACAGTAGTAGCATTACCTATTTATTTCTTATCTTCTACAACACCTCGAAATTTTAGAAGATAGGAATAGTTAGTAACTCTTTCATGCAAGCCAGTTTCGGACATCGTGGGTGCACTCACACTAGCATTTAATTCAGTTCAAAATTGAAATTTGTAAGCGAATCTCAGCTTCAGCATCTCTAACCCCTGATAATTGGGGGTGTGCTCTTACAGCATGTGTGCCTGATTTATTTCTATTAAATTAAACTGGAAGATGGGCTCTTGAAGAAAATCTTAATTGCAATAATCACACGGGACCATAGTGGTAACTTGCAAGCAAACCTTCTGAAACATAGTAGATAAGGTTCTTAGGGACACGGTTTAAAGGTGGACTTGACAGTGCTAGGTTAATGGTTGGACTCGATGATCTTAAAAGTCTTTTCCAACCAAAACAATTCAGATTCTTTGATTCTATATACAGTTTGAAGGATGGCAACACAAAGAGCTTTAAAAATTAATTTGGTTTTGTTGTTAACTCATAGTTTCTGCAGCCAGGATAATGTCACTAATTCAATCTGCTTGGTGATGAGAATACTTTGGAGAAAAGCATGGCATCAGCCGTGTTCCTATAAAAACCATTGGGTGATTTTCACCCCTCCAGACATAATTCAGCAAAGAAATCTCTGCTTCCTGTTTGATCTCTTATGGGATTGTCACTTCTCTATTCATTCAGGCGTATGAGGGTGAGTAACACAAATCATGTGAAGAAAGTGTCTAGAGCATACCTTGACTCTAGATTAATACAGCTACATGCTTTCTTTGTAGATGGTCAACCCTTCTTAAAGATAATTTATAATTGCCAAAAGTGGGATATTCATAGCCACAAGCAAGAGATTCAGTATAGATACCCCAGGTCAGGACTTCCAGTCCTTCAGGGTAGACTTAAAGAACATACATATATGGTTGCACACAAAGGTAGAGCAAAATGAGTAGAATTAGGCAAAAATAGGAAAATAAATCTGTGTAGAATTTAAATAGCAACGAGGGAACCAAAGCCTTTATCTTCGTTGCCCTTGTTTGGAACAATGATATTCACAGAGCTTAGAGTGAAGTGCTCGCATTTGAGTGGATATATGAGGAAATTAACTTGTTGATAAAGGCTTCCTACTCCTAGCTGATAACTTTTGAAAAATAATATCTCTACTATTCATTTTCAACCATTCTAACCCTGGAGAAATGCCTTGCACTGTCTCATAAGGGAAAACAGAGCCTCTAAGTACATTTCAAGTCAATACACTTTACTCATAAGAAAGCCATAACTACTAACAATATATGACAATACGAAAATCAAAGTTTAAATAAGCATTAAAAATACCCTGATTGTAACTGATTCAAAGCTTTTAATGAAATATTTCATTTGAAGGAGATATTTGTTGAAAAAATTCTTTGAAGTAGATGTTTTGGTTCCATTAACATTTTGTTGTAAAGGTTTTAGGGCCCACATGGACTTCGTGGGTAAAATGAGACTCATTCACATTACAACAGTCATCTGACTGGGAAGAATCAATTGTTTAATAATTTCAGAAACTTTTTTCCCACCTTTTTTGTACATATGTGGGTATACACGTATCTATATGTTTATGTGTGAGAAAGACTGAAAGAGCAAGAGAAATAGTTTCCAATTATTCTGTATGACACATCAAGGCAAAACCTTCCTTTTGAAAGTGAAAGGTAAACATGCTCCCCCTACTTCGTTACCTGTTCCACACACCATTAAGTCAGTTAACCTCCCTGAAGATGCCAGCCTGACTCCCTGCTCAGCCCACTTAAGACCAGGTCTTACCTCACACAAGTGTGTGCTAGATGCTGGATGTTAAAAGCCATCTCTCTCCCTTTCTGAGTCAATAAATAATTAATCACTGACACAAAATGCAATGTGCCATGAAAAGAGGATGAAAATGCATTGTAGCAGGATGGTCAACAACTTTGCAGATGTAACTTGCTTCAGAGGGCTTTCCAGATTGAGGTTCAAAAACTGTTCCAATTAATTTGGAAAGGAACTACAAAGTGGGTTTTTCATGTTCTGTTGTGCTATAGAATAATAGTGGCCTCAAGTTGCACCAGGAGAGGTTTAGATTGGATATTAGGAAAAAATTCTTCCTGGAAAGGGCTGCTGGGCATTGGAACAGGCTGCCCAGGGCAGTGGTGAAGTCACCATCCCTCTAGGGGTTTAAAAGGCATTTGGATGAGGTTCTTAAGGACATGTTTTAGTGCTAGAGTTTGGTTATGGCTGGACTCAATGATCCTGAGGGTCTCTTCCAACTGAAATGATTCTATTATTCTGTAATACCAATGCAAAGCTCATCCTCATGCTGATGTCCATGAGTTCATTTAAACTTCTCAAGTCTTAAGTTTCCCTGACTTGATAATGAGACTAACCACAACCTAAACACTTTATTCATCATCCCTTCTGCCACATCTCTCCAAACACAAGGAAGAAATAGGAAAATCTTATCTATATGACAAGTCACAGGTGAGTTACTCAATGAGCTAATCACAAAAGAAGGAAATGTAGGCACACTGTAGTTTAGCATCTGTTCGAGAAGGAAAAAATCTCCACAATTATGAAGGGCAAAAACCAATATAGGCAAAAGCAAAAAGAGAATGACCATGCTAACGTAAGTGATAGAGCCTTCATGCTATTGAAAACTTAAAAGTCAGATAAGTGGACATGCCTGCATTGTGGCACTTCTCAGAGAAGGCGGCAGACAATAGATTTTGCTACTAATTTTAATATTCTGCCTGCTCCATAAAATGTGAAATACAGAGTGAAATACAAAATTGCAGAATCAGCACTGAGAATGAACATGAACTGAGAGATAAATCTCCAGATACGTCAAGCTAACAATATATAAAAAAACAGCCATCAAGTTTAAAGCTTCCTTTATGTTCCTCCAATATGAAAGGTCTCCAGTGTAAATTCAAGACTTCAAACTTCGTAATATGAAATAATTTTGGAGATGAGGGAAAAGGAAGGAATTGGCTGTTCTTCAAACCTATAATAGCTCTAGGTCATAATGATAATGTATTTCAAAGGGATCTTTGAATTTGTGTTGTGGAACACGTATCTGATTAACAGTAGTGTTTTGCTTTGTTTTTCCCTAAAAGTCACCTACTGAGCATAGACAGAAGAGAACAGAACGCAGGTAAATACCTTCTCTCCAGGTAAAGTTTTTAGTAGCATGAGTATCATGAGTTTTACACTAAGTTGAGAACAAACACTAAGGCTGCAATTGTCACTACTCTATTGGCTATGGTGAAGTACTCCTGTGGCACAAGGCAGCTACAGCACTGGTTTAACCAGCCAGTGCAATCTTCCTTCCACTGGGATAAGATTTAATTAGTGTTATAATTTAACTAAGGGGCTTAGACTACAGCAAATAAAGAGCACATCATTCTCTGGAATTTCTGGATAGGAAGGCACCAAGGAAGAGTTAAGATGAGCCAAAAACCACAAACAGGTAAAATGGATTGCAAAAGGCATTCAAAAGCAGTTTCATTAAGAATTGTCAAAGTTTTGGTTTTATCAGGTTTTCAGTTACATAGAGCCAACTGGGAAAAAAAAATAATAAAGCTTTGACAGTGCTAGAATTATATACTTTTCTGTTTGCCATCTGCAATCTATTACAGTCTGTGTGGCCCTTAGTGAAATACAACCTCTAATGAAGAAAAATAACAACCTTCCCCTTCAATGTATTTCCCACCAACATGTGCACCCTCCTAACCTCTTGGTGTAGAAGCCACTGTACAAGTCCTAGGTTCCTTCATATGGATTACATCTCTCAGTCTGCTCCTAAGCCAGATGGCTTTATCCAAAAAAAGATTGCAGATAGGATAGGGGAGTGACAATCTCTAAAGCTCAAGTCAGTTTTGGTTTTACCTTGGGTTTCACCAATCTGAAAAAAAACAACCAACCAAAAACAAACAAACAAAAAACCTCACAATTATAACTTTTGATAAAGGAAAAGTTTTGTAAATTGTCATGACTCCTTATAAACCAATGTATGGAACATTTAACAGTTTCTCATGACAAAATGAATTTTACATTTTTTTCCATTTTTTTCTATCATGAAGAATAATTTATTTCAGAGTGTCAGAGTCAGAACTGCAACTCCAAATAAAAATGCACAGAAAGAGCAGATAGTAGATATTCAGTCACTTAACACAGATATTAGCACTTGGACATCTCTGCACTTTATCTTTCAAAAATCTTCTATTTTATAGCAAAGCTGTAAAGGTCAGTTTAGGATCCATAGACTCCCAGAAATAAAGGAGTTCGGTTTCATTATTTAAAATTATTTCCTAGCTCGCTTTTACACCTATGTACTTCCTAAAGCTGTGGATGGATGAATGGGGATGTGCCACCACTGAGCCTGCTCCCAGCGAAAGGAGAAAGCTGTGGTAAAGTTACTTTAAATTTACCTTACCAAGGGAGAGCATCATCCCAGCCACAGCCCTTGAGTGCTCTCTAGGCAATGTCTGCTGCTTGCAGTTACAGGGGAATGGCCTGAAAAGGCTGTGTTCAGCTTCTCATTTTTATCATTAAAGTCTTATCTCGCACTGGTTTTCCAATAACTATGTGCTCCACTAGTGTTTTACTATTTGCAATAAACCCAAGATATAATGTTGCAGCCAAGTCTATGAAAATCTAATGTCTTTTCAATTAAAAGTATGGAGTGCTAAACATTTCTATGTGAAAAGTATTTTTTTAAACGTATCCTTAAATATCAATTACAGAAACTTCCTTTTCCTTTATAAACAGTCATCTCACACCAAGATAATATGTAAAATTCTCAGAGAACTGGCACAGAGCCAAACAACCAGCTACAGGGAGCAGCTAGTATGTACCTATCAAAAATGAACATTAAGGTTCCAATCTTGGATTTTTTTGTTTTAGCAGCATACAGTACAGATCAGGGAAACTGCTGCAGCAGAGTATATACTTACATTAACTTGGGAAACAGTTTTACTTAGGACAACCTACTGTACACATTTTTAGGGCATCCCAAAACCTGGGGAAATAAAGAGGACAGAATCTCAGTTGTTCAAATTAATCTTCATTAGGAAGCATTATGCTTAAAGAATAATTCAAAACAGCCATAAGAGAATCTGCCCTACAGCATATAAAGATGGATGCACTTTACTAGTATTTGTATATCCTAAATTGTGCACAGACACCTTAACTCAAGAAACTAAATAAAACACTGTCCCACTGACTGCCTTTGAGCCATGTATGACTTGTGATTTTCACTATATGGAAGAAGCCGTTTTACTGTACAAGATTAAAAAAAAAAAAAGAGGCAACTATGTGATCCAGTTTTTCAACAGCTGTCTTAAGCCTTTCTTTCTGAATAAATTATACAAAAGAAACAACTTTATCTTAGAACTAAAATTTAAAAAAAAATCAGAATAGATTGCAAAACAGTTGTAGAAGCCTCACAGAATAGATACCTCAATAGATTAGAAGAATTTGTGAGTATGTCAGGTTTTTAGTAAAAATATTGCCTGTGAAAGTTCGTGTTCATTCTGTTCAAATTTCACAGGTACATTTTTCAAAAAGACTACGTTACTTTATAAAAAACAACCAAAACAGATAGGACTCTAATGAAATTTGAGCAAGTTGGCTTAGAAGTTAATAGTATTTCACAGAGTATTACAATAAACCGATCTGGGTTACAAAACAGAAGTATCTACAACCTTCATTCATGACAAAAAAATTTAAACATGTAAAGAGGGAGGAGTTAATCAATAACAAGCAAATCAGGAGAGTCACAAAGTCTTCAATTTAAATGTTTTAAAGCCAACTAATTAATTAAATTAAATATCAAACACATTGAATTGCTTCACACAAAGACATTCATGGTAATACAACATAATGATGACAACATATTATTTTAAAGGTGAGAACTCGGCGCTGACTGGGAAATACTGAGCAGAGAGAGCTGGTCTTCTGGACATCAGACCTATGTGCATTTACAAGGCCTCTCCTGTTCACAATCAATGAAGTGTCAAGCAGTACATCAAATAACCGTGAGAGGAGCTGAGGTTAAAAGACAGAAACTGTAACAAGAATTACTCTTTAGCCTAAGAGTAAAACATGCAATTTTAAGACTCTGAAAAAATATAACTCAGACTATCAATCTTTTTTTTTTTCCTCCTTTCTCTAAGCTGTATTTTATCCACACAGAATACATTGCATTAATTTTGTTAATTCTTAACCCTAAGAGAGAAACTATTATAGCCTGTAACATTGAAAATGTGTCCCGGTTGTTAGATTTTCATTCCATCAGATATGTTTTACATCTACATATATAAAACATAAACCACGGTTATTGATAATGAATCTAATATACATTTTACCAGTAGGTAATAATAATAATGACACACTTGTATTATAAAGTAAGAAATATCTATTGTGTAGCTGTCTTTTATTTTAAAGACTACTGAAGTCAAGCAGAAATTTAATGGCTTTAGGAAAAGCTTTATTCCAGTCTGGAAACTGTTATTTTGTAAATTAAACATCTACATTTGTTATTCTGTTGAACTGACTTTACTAAATCCCTTAAAATTATATCGAATTCATATTTTGAAGCTTACCTAATATTTTATAGTACCTAAATGCATGAAATACAAAATGTGTGGCTGGGATTTACTTCACTAAACCACTTATGTTAAACATATCTTTTCTCATCAAATCCTATATGTTTTACATGCATCAAAAAATAATTACAGCAACATATTAATATCACTAAGAGACTTGATACAGACACTCTGAGGAATAGCATTACAGCCATAACTTAGATCTTGTTATCTTTGGGAAAAAAATAGATATTGTTACAGCAGTAAAAGTATACAGTATGTGTCTAATCAAGAGATGAATTTTAAATAAATCCCTTAAGAGGTCTCAAACATAATGAACTTAATGAAAATTAACACAGTGTGAAACAGAGCAGAAATAGAATCATGGACAGCATAAATCAGTACTCAGACTGGAAGTTCTTAAAAGCTCGTATTATAATTTTTAAAACAATTATCTTAAGAGGTCTTAATAAAGAAAAAGCAATAAAGCTATTATAGCCATCCTCTGGAGTGCCCCACTTCACCTTGTTATTAGACTGTTAAAACACAAATAATGCACTTCGCGCTGGATGACCCCCATATTTGTTAACATGAACTCCCTGTGTTTTAAAGCAAGGTCACCAAACACAACCCAATCTAGGAACAAAAAGGTTAAGCAACTTAAACAATGTGTTCCAATATAATTTCATCAAGGTAAGGATCAAACTGAATTATGAGAGATAAGAGAAAATAGATTTTTTTTCCCCCTTTCATAATAATTCTGATTAATATTGACGGATTTTAATATGGTGACTGTCAGGTGGCTTATTATTATTAGTGACCCATTACTCTAGTTATTTCCTGGTTTTGGAGCAGATTAACAGGAGGACACTCCTGAATAAGAAAACAACCAAACAAAAAACCAACCATACAAACAAACAAGGTGCACTGTTTTACCTACCTGCTTGGGAATTTTCACTTACAATAAGCAAGTTTAAGCTGAGTTTATCACTTTTCATAAATGATTTTGTAAAATTTGTCATTTGTTTTAAGGAGATAGTGAAGGTGCCATTACCTCCAGCTTTAAAGATTGTTTGTTTTTGTGTCAAAACTGCCCTTACAAATGATGTCACTAGTGTTCTAGATCAAAAAATAATTAAAGTGGATCGGAGTATGAAAATTGCATTCCTTATGCAAGATTCTCTTTTGACTTTTCATGATAATACATAATACTAAAATCATACCAGTATCACCTGCTAATTGTGTTTATTGACAACAGGGTTGTAATTATACAACAACCTTACAAAAGCAGAGGTGTAGTGATTTTACCCTAAGGACTCTCAAGATTATTGGTTTCAAGGAAGCATATCTAGAACGGGGAATCTATCTCCATCTTCGCATGCTTCACACCTTGATCTGAATGAAGAAACTACCTGTAAGAAGCTGTTAAGTCCCAGTTATGGCTGCTGGGATTTGTGGGTATGGAATATATTCCATTTCACCTTACTATAGAGATTTCAGATGACAGTTTTTTTGCTTTTACTCAAAATCAACTTCTTTACTGTGCAAGAAAGTGTTGTATGTTACTTAAGTTCTGCTAAACATCACAAGCAGACTGTTTTCTGGAGTATTTAACTGAATGCAACAAAAGGTGTTGGGACTTCTTGACCAGACATGATGATATTTACAGTACAGGAAAAAAAAAAATCTCTTGCACTCTGGCCATAGATATGGACATCTCACCTAAAAGAGCTGCATTTTCAGAGCCAGTGTTTATTGTCAGTGCACAATTACACTTGTTAAGTCGCCCAGCCAGTGTGATTCCCTGTCTTCAAACACTCAAATTATTTAAGGACCTGTCTTCCCCTCCTTCCAAGATCACAGTTGCTTGAACTTCAGTTTGTTTGGCACTTTTTGTCTCTCAACCTTTAGGAGTCTTCAGTCTATGTTTACACTGTTAAAATATTTCACGAAGTACTTAGCTGTTCTGGTTTTAAAAGAGATAAGTAAGATGATGTGTAACTTCTATTTAAGAATACTTTGTGCATATAATTGACATCCAACTTCAATTTCATTGTCTAGAAACTTTGCAATACAAACGTTCAAGCTGAACAGAAGTTGGACACCTCTACAAATCTTTACTATTTTTACATATCTCTTAGGAAAACAGTAACCAGAAATTAATCAAGTATTTCTAGGAAGGTATATTGTTATCTGGTTTAATTTATATATATATTAATGCTATATTCACCTAGCTCCTTGATACCATTAACTCTGTCATCTAACAGTGGTCTTAGTTGGAGGTCAAGTGCTCCATACTGTTTATTTTGTCAAAAACGAAATCTGAGAAATTGCTCCTATCCTTTGTTTTCTCTTAAGTAATTTCTCATTTATAATTTTACTTTCATTTTCAAAACTATTTTGCTCTAATACCCCATCAGACTTCTTTAAAAATGTTTTATGTATTCTTTTGTTGGTCTGCATTGTGCATTATTCTATTGACATGCAGAGAATATTCAAGTA
>VWYH01009556.1:174094-194094 GCA_013399365.1 Pampusana beccarii | reverse complement strand
ACAACCCCAGGTTCCAGTATAGGTTGGGGAATGACCTGTTAGAAAGCAGTGTAGGGGAAAGGGACCTGGGGGTCCTGGTGGACAGCAGGATGACCATGAGCCAGCACTGTGCTCATGCGGCCAAGAAGGCCAATGGCATCCTGGGGTGTATTAGAAGGGGGGTGGTTAGTAGATCGAGAGAGGTCCTCCTTCCCCTCTACTCTGCCCTGGTGAGACCACATCTGGAATATTGTGTCCAGTTCTGGGCCCCTCAGTTCAAGAAGGACAGGGAACTGCTGGAGAGAGTCCAGCGTAGGGCAACTAAGATGATTAAGGGAGTGGAGCATCTCCCTTACGAGGAAAGGCTGAGGGAGCTGGGTCTCTTTAGTTTGGAGAAGAGGAGACTGAGGGGTGACCTTATTAGTGTTTATAAATATGTAAAGGGTGAGTGTCACGAGGATGGAGCCAGGCTCTTCTCGGTGGCAAACAATGATAGGACAAGGGGTAATGGGTTCAAGCTGGAACACAAGAGGTTCCGCTTAAATTTGAGAAGAAACTTCTTCTCAGTGAGGGTGACGGAACACTGGAACAGGCTGCCCAGAGAGGTCGTGGAGTCTCCTTCTCTGGAGACATTCAAAACCCGCCTGGACGCCTTCCTGTGTAACCTCACCTAGGTGTCCTGCTTCGGCAGGGGGATTGGACTAGATGATCTTTTGAGGTCCCTTCCAATCCCTAACATTCTGTGATTCTGTGATTCTGTGATTCTGTGATCATGAGATTGACTGGAAAAATGCAGTGTTTGCTTGAACTGTAAGCTCACAAATACGCACCCACTCTAACAAAGAAATGTGAGAAGAAGAGTGCAGATACGATGTATCCTTATCTTCAGCATCTTTTTTCACAAAATAATGATAGGACAGAAGAATACACAGCTAAGTATTCAGAGGTATTAGTGTAAGGTAACGAAAGAGTCTTTCAGTTCTACACATTATTTATTCCCTTCATCATTTTTATATTTCATTCCTATCAAATTCGGGGCTCTACAGAAATTAAATTCACAGCCAAAAGCCACTGAATGAAGCTAAACAGAAATAAAAATTCTGTGCATCATGCTGAGTAATCAAAGGTCAAGTTGTAAATAATAACTATTCTGTTTATTTTCTCTTGCTAAATTTTGGTTTAAGTGAAATAAATAGAACATAACTTTCGATACAGTCACAATAGTTGGTCAAAACTAGAAATTTGAAATTAATGATGTGAAATAGCTGAGAAAGAGTTTCCATACTGTATTGTTTTGTCAGCTTTAACATTTTCCCATTTTAACCACACACTCCTTTCCAGCTGCTTCTCTAACTCATCAAACCTCTTTGCTCTCAGAAGTCCATTCTAATCTTAACACCCACATCACACTGTGAGTTGCATGGAGGATGCCAACATAATTATTTCATAGAAATTATTTTTCTTTTAAATCGATGTTGCACCACTGGTTTGAGGCATACTTCAAAGAATTTCGTTATCTACAGGATCTGAAATATGTATGTTTCTAAGTGTACTACTATATTTAATTCTTGAGATCTCAAACGCTGTCCAATTTGCAGACAATTTCAGATTCAGAACACAATGTCTCTTTCAATTTTTCTAACAGATTTCCAGCTATGGGACTGACTGATTTTGGCAACTATCTAAAAGCAGCCATATGATCTGTAGAAGAAGGTGACATCAAGCTTTTGAAACACACGTGGCAAAAAAAAAAGGTTGAAGGACTAGAAGTAAAACTTAGCAGTTTTGTTCCTGAGGATGTAAACCAGGGGCTGGCAATACAACCAAAACTCAGGAGGGTGGTGTAGATGTAATCCGATTTATTTTTTTTTTATTTAGCATTCTAATGGTTTATTGGGTTGACCATAAAGTGAGACTATAGGAATTGGATTTTGCCTTTGTTTAAGTAGACTATTTATTTAATTGAGCTCTTAATGTTCAAGCAGAAAACAAGCTTTTCACTTTTACATATTATGCAGAGTTTATGATGGTCCCTTAAATAATCAAAAGAAATTACACAACTAAAATAAGAATCTTAACACTGGGGAAAAGGTCATTGAGTTACAGATAAATCTGAGTCTTGTGCGTAGAGATGGTAATTAAAGCCATGAAAACAGATGAGGTTGTTGAGAGGAACATATAAAAGCTTGCAAATCAACATGGCCACACAACCTCCATGACCTTCCCTCAACACTAAGCAAGTTGCTGCAGAAATCAGTGATTTCAGGGTTCCATAGTGCCACAAAAACATGTGTCTGTTATTTTGAAAAGAAAGAAGTTTTACTATTTCTACACTCACACAACCGACTACTACAGCCCCTTCCTGACCAAAAAGAGACCAAAAGGCAGTTTTCCTGTCCTGTGCCATCTCTTTCACCTTTTTCCTCCACAGCTCTCTGACGTTTGTTCCTTCAAGATACACACAAAGTGAGGATATCTCAACCTTTAGTAGAAAGGTCACTTTAACAGTGTTATAGAAACACAAAACAAAACACAATACAATTATTATTGTTTTATTTTCTGTCAAAAAAAAAAAAAATCAAAAGAATCTTCATCAAAACAGCATTGTAAGGACAATGTCTGGGCCTGATCTAAATTTAAGCTCTAACGAAATAAAAAAGCAACATAAAATTCAGTGACATACCTGAACATGTATAAACAAAGAAATGAAGAAGCTTAGCAGCTGACTTTCCTTGGTTCCATAACAGCATTTTTTAATTTGTTAGATACTTATTTTGTTAAAAGCATCCACAGAGGATGCTTCTAGGATTTAGCTAAAATTTCAATATTGGAAAAAGAAAAGAAGAAAAAAACAATGCAAAACTAACCTAAACCCCAGGTTCTCGTCCTCCCAACTGATAAACTCAGAATCTCCAAGGCAAACGTTAGTTGGAGATGTATGTCATTGACAAAGTTTTTCAAATTGAAAAGGCAGCCTGAAGTTTTGGAGTCACAAAACACTATAGCTCTGCAGCAGCCAGAAAGAGTTCACCACTTAGAAAATAACTTACAAAAGTCAGTATTAAAATTCTAACAATTTTATAAATACTGATATTATTCTATTGTAATGGAACTTCGATTGGATTAAAAACGAAAAAAAAGTTTATATTTCCCAGAGTATGAGTTTGTCTGTTTCAATTTAAAAAAATTCTAAGGCTGCTAACCAAATTTCAAGTACTTATCTAATTTAAATGCTACAGGATATTCTTTACAAAGTTAATTTTCTTCATTTTGTGAATATATTCCTGTTTTAGTAAATATTTTAGGATCTAGAAAGGTATTCCTACTCACATAACCTACAAGTTGAAAGAAAAATATGTGTTCCTGATGCTTCTCCATGTGCAAAAGGATAATTTACTTTGGATATTGAAACTCAATGGGAAAGACACATATTTTAAAATCTTATTTCAGAAGAACCTGCATGTAAAAGCTGTCCTTAAATGTCTTACTGAAAGTCTTTTGGTCCATATTAAAATATTGTAAAGTTTAACATCAATATGCACTTTCACCTCACGGTAAATTGCCTTTCAAAGTAACTCTTCAAAATAAGGTTTAATGTACATGGAAATATTCTTAACATATTTAGATACAGTGAGAAAACTAAAGATTTTTCCTGTTGCTTGCCTACACAATTTGTTTATATCTTAGTTCACAAAATGGTTACACTATGCTGTAAGTGACAGCCGGAGTCAAACTTGTATGTGCTTAGGTGTTAAAAGCTCATGGCAAATGATTAATAAACGGTGGATGAAAATTAAGCTTATTATATCTAGAGTTAAAGGATGCAGATGTGGCCTCAGATTAAGACTGTGTGACTTGCTCAACTGTTTCTAAGTATGTGTTTATTTAGTTCTGATTCTGTTCTGTAATTATTTTAATTGGGGTTTTTTTGCTTGTTTGTTTGGTTGGTTTTTTTTACTTTTCTGAGTAAATCAGAATTCACAGTCTGTGAAGCAAGATCAAACACAGCCTAAACTAAAACTGTGGTCATGGTCAGATGAGAGATGTTTGGTACTTGCATTTATTTTACATTCCCAAGAACACAACACATTTTATTTCTGTATGTGCATATTGAAAGGCATGAGGACATATTAGGCTATATCAAGGAAATACAAATCAGATAATTTGCTCATAACTGTCATTCAATGGAATTTTATCATGCATTTGATGATTTGTTCCCTTTATCTCATCGAAAGTTGTGATTGCATTTTGTGGCCAACTGAAGTGTCACTCCTTTTCCATTATGGATGGTAAACTCCTACCAGTTATTTCTGGTTTCATGGAGCAGAGTGAACACCACAGGCACTGCCTCTGCAGGAATTTTATTCTTCTTCTTTCAGATCAAATAACTCAGGTTGGTAGAAGAATCATTCAAATATTGGAGAAGAGTCAACCTGAAGTAGGCACTGGCATGACCAAAGCTTGAAGATAGTATTAGAAACTTGGAGTCACAAAAACTTTTGTGTGCTTTTGATAACCACCTTGATTTTTTTTTTTTTCTGTATAGTTCAGCCAACTTCTTTTTGATTAAATGTAATGGTGAATTTTAATGCATATGCCTAAACTTTACATGCTAACTTTACACATCTTTGTTTTATCCATGTTTTCTCTGTCATTAAAAACAAAAATAAAACCAAAAAACCCCACAACTATATCTATTAAAGCTTCCCAAGGTCATTGGCCTGTGTCTTTTTCTGCTCCTCAACAAAATACCCATTTTTCTTAGTTTCCTGTCAGTATACTGTGATATTCTTCACATCTGTCTGTGCCTTTGCTTTTATTAGCAGAAAATACAGCGATAGCTTTAGTGTCATGTGTACTATAAAGACAGGATTTTCAAGAGATTTGACAACTCTCATATTTTCCAAAGTATTCTCAGTGTAACACAGAAACAGTTTATTACTGTTAAGTAGTGACTGTCTTTCCAGCTTGAATAATGAAGTCCTCTAGGTCAATATTTTATACAGTGATGCATTTAAGGAAGCATTCCTCTGCATTCTAGCACTAAAACAATGGGTGTCATAATAGAAATCTATGTATTACCTATCTTAGATGCCACTATAATCAATCTAATTCTTTGAGTAGTGAAAATACAATATGTTATTGTGTTAAACCAAGAATTTTCGTCTTCCAAAATGTTTATAAAAGAACATACCAAAATTATTTATAGAGGCCAGCTCTGCCGTATAAGGTAGAATAAATTTAACCTTCTATGAGCAGTGCTTTCAGCTGCAGGAGATTTACATCTATTACCTATAAAACAAATTTCCACAAGGTGCAGCAACATAGTTTTTGAGAACTATACAGCCATCCAATCAAAACATTAAGTGCCTTCGCTGTTTGACAAGCTTTCTCCTCATAAGAAAATTCTAATATTACAACAAATTAAAAAATTACACAACATTAACTGATATGCAAAATGTTTTGATTTCTAACCCAAAATGATACAGCTCTTGAAACAAAATCTTTTACTAGATCATTTTTGAAAGTATCATGGAATATGAAACATGAGAATAAATCTTCAGAAAAATAATTAGAAAATAAGATAACTGGTACTATTTTAACAGTAGAAGATATAAACCATACTCAGCATGGATATTTAATCAGAAATACATCAACCTTGCAAACACTTAAAATAATGCGTAATTGTTTTCACGTGAGTAATCCTGCAGAATTCAGTTATGCATATACTTAAGTAATATTTTTTCTATTGTTAGAGAATACAGACATTTTTAATGTCAGGAGTTCTTAGTTGAACACATTTGATATACTTCTTATGTTTCAGATAATTTTATTTAAGTAACAAAAATGTTCTACAAATACAGGACAGAAAACAAAAGAATGGATTGCAATATTTTCGATTTGTTTGTATGCTTCCTAGAATTCTTCTATATCCTTGACAATGAAAAGAAAATATACAATACTTAGTCATAAGATGAATTTCAAGGTTAAAATTAAATCTATAATTTGGAATTGAAGGCAACTCTAATGT
This sequence comes from Pampusana beccarii, assembly GCA_013399365.1. Classification (NCBI taxonomy): domain Eukaryota; kingdom Metazoa; phylum Chordata; class Aves; order Columbiformes; family Columbidae; genus Pampusana; species Pampusana beccarii. The sequence goes on along the minus strand of VWYH01009556.1, from coordinate 188,084 downwards.
TTCTAGTTTTAATTATATGGGGCAGTGTAAAACAGTGCCTAAATGAAGCAACAATTAAATCAGCTCAGAAATCCAAGAGCTGGATGAGTCTTGCTGAAATTGCATCTAAGAGCATCATCTACATGCTTTTAACTCTCTGCCTGGTGTAACTTTGTGGCACTGTCATGACTCATGTATTCAGGAGACAGTTTGCCCAGCCTGTGCAACATAAATAGGTTCTTTAATTATTGCCAGGCTGTAAACAGGACTGGGGGAAAAAAAGAAAAAAAAGTCTATACGTAAAATGAGGAAAACTGCAGATAGAGCATAAAGGTGCAGGTCAGTGGGTTCCTCTTGAGTGACACACTCCAACTAGGTAATTTCAGACCCCTGTGTGAAGCTGTTATAGTTTTTCTGAGAAAAAAAAAAAAAAAAGAATTGTTTTATTTACTTGTAGCATCTATTGAACAAAAAAAGTAAGAGATCCAATGCAAACTAAGACACCCTTAATTTTTGAGGTTCTTTACACTGCTTCTTCCATGTTTTTTTTATAGAATCATTTAAGTTGGAAAAGACCTTTAAGTTCATTGAGCACAACCGTTAACCTTATACTGCCAAGCCCACCTCTAAAGTTTGTCTTTAAGAGCCACATTTACATGTCTTCTAAACACCTCCAGGATTGGTGACTCTACAACTTCCCTGGGCAGCCTGTTCCAATGTTTTACAACCCTTTTGGTGAATACTTCTCTACTAATATCCAATCTAAACCTCCCCTGGCGCAACTAGAGGCCATTTCCCCTGGTCCCATCGCTTGTTAATGGTGAGAAGAGACTGACTCCCACCATGCTACAACCTCCTTTCAGGTAGTTGTAAAGAGAGAGAAGGTCTCCTCTCAGCCTACTTTTCTCCAGGCTAAACAGTCCCAGATCCTCCAACCACTCCTCATAAGACTTGGGCTCTAGAAGCTTTACCAGCCACCTTTTAGGCAGGATAAGCCCTAATTCCTACAGGACCATTCCCAGGTGCTTCTGTGGTTTCTAACACATCAATAACCCTTGTGTCTTTGCTGCCATATGACTCTCCATCCCCCATCTCCACTGAGATGACAGACTGAAGGACATTGCTAGCACACTGTCCCTCAAACCTTAGCATGCCACCCCCAGGCTTGTCATTTATGAACCTGGTTTTCTCCCTTTCCCACTCAAACCAGATTTAAAGCTCTTTCAATGAGCTCTGCTCACTCCTATGCAAAGGTCCTTTTCCTCTTCGAGACAAGCGTACCCTATCTGTCATCAAGAGCGTTGGTGTCGTGTAAACCAACGCACGATCAAAAAACCCCAAATTCTGCCTGCCATTTTCAATCACATTCAGTCATATTCAGGTAAATATGAGTTTAAACTCATAGAAATGTTAACATTAGATATACCACAAATACACATGATCGGCTACCGCCCTTCCAAGTGGTTATCCAGAGGAGTTGCTTATCCTCCTTTCTCAGAGGGAAAAGAAGCATTCACCAACATGTAAGACCCAAGAAAAAAATCTCTTAATATTAACTTATTTACTGATCTTCAAAGTGTATTACCAATATAATTAATCTCCCCTGTACCTCACTGAAGTCACTTATCGTACTGTACAGATGTGTGAATTGACCTACGGAACTTAAGAGACTCACCCAAGGGTGTGGTATGAATATGTATCATAATCAGGATTAGATTTCAAGAGCCTCCAGTTTAAGCCCCTGTTCATACTCTAATGCTTTTTTTGGGGGATGAATAAATTATAGGTATTCAAGAATAAATGTGAGAGTTAATGAATAAGTTATGGGGAGACGTGATCACAGCCCAGTCGTAATTCAGCCTCAAAGCTTGCTCATTCTTACACAGCACACTTACAAGACTCTTAATAGCTCAGAACAAATGTAGTTTTAAATGTATACTATAGAGAAAATTTGGGTTCTCCCTAGAGCCATGAAGGAAAATCTGTGCAAGTATTCTCTTACAAATTGACTCTAAATAAACTTAAATTGGAGGCAGAGGGTTTCCTTCTCTATGTTCAGCTTCTGAAGGAACCACCTCTGCAGATTAGCTTACAGAATCTGTGTGCACAAACTAGTTTGAAATAGTAGTAGAGCAAATGGAGACACACATTGTACATCTATATAGATAAATACATTCTTATACTCATTCTAAAGAAAACTGAAGTGGTTAAAGCAGGAGCCTTTGTCTAGTTGAAGTCCTTGCTCGTCTCGAGATCACCAGGTGGACTGAAATCACTGCAAAACTAAAGGCTGCAAAATTAGCACAGAAATACACAATACCTACCTCCCAACATAGACACACACAAACATTTTGGTAAATAACATGACACTGAATATTGTTTTGTTTTTTACAGAGGACAACTGTCCTAATAAAACAGAGCTTCAAACTCTGCTCTCCATTTTCCAGATCTTTGTTGGTCTCTACCCCCAGACACAACGAACTTTTTGTCTGAAGGAGAAGATCTGTGGGACATCATAAAATGATGCTTTTATTTGACAAAAATTATGCAAATATCCAAAACCTAGAGTGCACCAGGAAATGTTTTGTTTTACTGTTGCAAAACACATGTTACAAATCAGTATTTTTCTGTCACATTGCTGATTCTGGAGGATTTGTGTTGACACATGTTTTATACTCCTTTGGTATGAAAATGCCATCTCCCCTACCCATCCCCAGGGGGGTCCAGTGGGCTACTGGCTGTTCAGGGAAGAGCAAAGTGAGAGGGACTGACTCTTAGGTGACAAAAACACCCAGAGCAACAGTTAAAAACATCACACAACAATCCACAAAATGAGACTGATTATTAGAATTTATAGGAAATTTTGTAGAAACCATTGTTTAAGGCAGTTTTAATCAAAGACTCCACAAAGTGAGTTTCAGACTGCCTGATTCCTGAGGGACAAAAAGTCACACTGGAATTAATTTTAGCTGTTTATAAGGCATCATGTCACTAACTAGACATCACAATCACAGTAGTTTTTTTTTTTTAATGAGTCAATATACAAAAATGTAATAGATACAGTTCTTTCTTTCCTCTTCAAAGCTGTAGAGTTTCCAAGAATCATAAGATCCTAAATATTTCACAATATCACAATATAAACTAATGCTACACTTGTGAAGACTAAAAAAAAAAAACAAGATTGACTCAAAACTTTCGTAAAAGCACCTATCATGTTCTAACCACAAATATTACCGTATAGTAGGTAGCATGATCCATCTGTCAGGTCTTCCACACTATTACATATGGAGGGAGATTGGGATATTTTGTTATCATAATAAGTCAGGATGATGGTATTATCTATATAGGTATTCACCAAAAAAAAGATACCATATGTAAATACTAGATTATTGTCTGAGGTAGTGCTCTATATCACTTCACCATAAGACAAACAATAGGGGAAAAGATTTAACCATAGAGTGGTCATTAACTAGCCTGAGTTAATTCTTCTCCCAGCCTTGCACCGCAAGTTATCAGACTGCCCATCTCTCTGAGACTGTTACATTTTATTTTCAAGATCAAAGAATATGTTTTCAGGTAACTCTTCAGGACTAAGATAAACTTTGGAGCTTCTCCCAGCGGATGCAGATGGTATTTCTCATTTATTTCAGCCTCACCTGTTTGCCTTCTGTATGTGATCCTTGATGGGGAACAAACAAAAAGGCATTAGTCCACAGAAGTTCTCGTATCTCTGTTTTTTATGGCAGACTGATAAATTGTGCATCCATAAGTAACACAGAAAAAGGACATCCTCAAGACACTTCCCATTTATGCTTTCTTTTTGCTCAAAGATCATTGTTTTTCATTGTCACTGTTCAGGGCCGGGCAACAATAAAGCATGACAGATGTTCTCCGTTTACCTTCACCCTCCCTGTCAAGGAAAAGGAAAAGGGCAAGAAGGAAGAGAGAGACTTGAGTTGAAAAATTAGAACGGCTTCACTAATAGTAAGAGAAATAATGCAAAAAACCTCTTGTGATCCCTCAGCTTTAAACTGAGTATGATGTATATGGGACGAAACACCTTGTTGATCAACTTAGGTCACCTGTTCTCCCTGTTCCTCCTAGTGAGTACGACCCTTTACAGCCTTTCACTTGTGCAACATAAGAGGTCTATCAGTGGTCTTGTCTACTACAGAATTAAGTTTAAACATGGGCTTTTTTCTGCTTGCCATTCCTATCGTCAGCTCACTAAAGCTGTAAATATCAAGTGCTGGCTCTGGAGTGGACACCGTTTGTAAAACACACAGCCAAATTCAGGAAAGTCTGCTTACTTAGAAGAAAATTAGCTGAAAGGAAAACTCACTTAAGGAGAGTCGATCCATTTATAGCCAAAACCAGGACATTCATCATTATGAACCTTAAAGTCAGATTCTGAACTTATTCAAACTAGTATAATGTGGAAGAATTCTCCTACTTTCATTTCATGGCTTGTCTTCCTACTTGCCATCATTTTGCAATTCTTCAAGATGTTCTATAACATTAAAAATACATTGAACAGAAAATTAAGTCAACAGACGTAATATCTGACATGTACAAGTTCAGAATCTGGCCTTTATTGCATAAATACTATCACCATTTATGTAAAATTTCAGTTACAATAAAATTTAGTCTAGGTAACTTTTATATCACTGTATTATTCTAAATTACAATTGATGGTAATTACAAACTGAAGCAAGAGTAGAGGGCATTATCATGTAAGAATCTCTCCATTGCCTCAAGATATATAAAAGCAACTAATCTGTCAGCCTGGCTCATGTAAATGCTCTAGCTACAGCTCTTTTCATTAAACCCTTATGTAATCTAATTTTGTCAAGGGCCGTGGCTAACCTGGAACAGATGCCGTAGCTCAGATCACAATATATTGCAATTCAGCACATAATATTTTTCTAAAAAGGAAGAAAGGAAAAAGAGAGCATACAGGAGGGAGTACTCGATCAGTTGCTTGCAGTGTTCAGTTCCAATGAATGTTAGAAGAAACACCTGGTGTTGTATATTATTTGTTGGAGATAACATCCAAATTGCAACACTGACCCTAAACTCTACACTCCGAAAAATTCAGAACAACATTGTAATAATTTAAATATTATATTATTAATACTAGTTTTGCTTTCGGATGATCTTTGAAATAGGGTGCAATAGAAGGAATTGTAACTTGCCTCAGTCAAGAAGTATTGAAAAGTCAAATCAGAAAAACTTGAATGTGATCAATGTCTCGATTCATACTCTTATTGCTTATTCTCCTTTTCCCACTGTCAGGATTCAGTGTGATTTCGGAGTACAATATTTGATTTTTAGATAAGATGTCCAGCAATCATATTATTGATGAATGATGTCTCACTTGATAAGAAGTTATTATCTGTGGGATCTGTTGAGTGTTGAGATTTGCCCAGTGCCCAATTTGACCTCAGTCAGTCCCGAACATCCTCCACACTCCATTACTGCTGGTCCTTACTGGTCACCAGTCTCATCTCTACCAAGAAATAGCCAGAACTGGGGAAGAGTTGTCCTTCTCTTTGGATTTTTAATCAGTTACTGTATCTGGGCACTCAAAATGTCCCCAGAAGTCATGGTTAAGTACTTTTTTATTGAGTTGCCTGACTGTTCGCCAGAAACATACAGAAGAGGAAGAGAGAGAAAACATGAAACTTTATGGGATTTCTGCCTTTGTCTTCTAAATCTATTTAACGTGTTTGGTTTTAATTTTTTGATTATTTTCATTTGAAAATAAGAACTAAGAGAATAAACATTAAAAAGTGTCACACATAAATCAGCAAGGTAAATATTCACACTGGACTTCTATCTAGCAGAGTCCTTGGCTGCTGGGGATTTCTACTCCTTTTTACTAGTACAGAGTTTGAATGTGCATGTCCATGAGCAGGAGAAATGGAGAAAAATTGGCTTCAGCAGGTTATTAATGCTTAAAATACTGTCAAAACTGGTAAATTCATTATATAACAATGTTTTTCCTTAACAAAAATCTTCGTATATATTGGTATTATTTTTTCCTTTTTTTTTTTTTTAAATTGAACTTTTAGTGTCTGTGGTGAAGATAAGTATTGCAAAGTAAAAGGTAAATAAGGAACTATGCCACACATGAATTATCAGTATCATGTATAACCATTTTTCTACTAAGGTACTTTTATTAAGAATTAACTGTCTTCTAAGCCACCCATTCACACACTGAATTTTTAAATGCAGGTTTAGAAACAATTTGAAGTATATTTGACCAAGTTTTTTAGGATGCAAATTACTTTCAAAATATTGTATCACATTCATGCATTCAAAGAAGTACCTACAAGTGGAGAAGTTACAGAGCTGTGTTTGTTTTTCCTTTGGTCACTTACGCTTTCATAATAACCTGTTTTCAGCTTCACATAACATTTTATTTTACCTAAACTATTCAGTCTGAGATGCTGCCTGGTTTTCGTTGCTTTAAGACAGCTTTCAAAGCACTTGAAAAAGAGTTCATTCTCTTTCAAGTCATCAGGGAAAATCTGGTGGTTTTACCAGTGACACTGTTGATGTTTGCAGACTGATAAGGCATTTGATTCTTAGCTTTGGAACAAAAGCTTCATGTTTAGATAGAAATCAGCCCTGAAATAAACAGTTTTGGGTGTGAATTTCTTTGAAATCTATTTATATTTACCAAATCTAAGTTGCTTTTTCAATATACAGAGTTTGCTCCTTATTATATTAACTGTTCCATCCATCCAGAGTATCTATATAGCACAGGGAACATACATTGCCCACTCTTCTTTCGAAAATGCACGTGCACCCACACTCCACATTCCTGAACCATATGGGAACCTCTATAAACCATGGAATGCTCTTCAGCTGTTCATCCCAATATGCCAGGTCTTGGTACTCAAATCATTAAATGAAAGATGTGTTTCAGCATCTTCTAAATGAGGAGAGAATTGAGTACGTGTACAAGCATGTTGGAGGCAAATGTTCTCATCACTATGTTTTTATGGAAAGGGTGATAGATGCCTGGATCATTTAAAAGCGAAAACATGTATAGTTTCATTTTGTGAAGAAAATTCTTTAGTCTGTACTTTAGCCCTACGTATGCTTATAAGACACAGAAATTTGTTGGAAAACTGTCAAGGGGAAGGAAGCACCTTTTATCTTAGCCATGTTAGTGCACATATATTCACGCACCATCTCCAGTCAAAAGAGATTGTTGAAGTATACCAAAGGAGGAAACAAATATTCCAAAAGAAAAATTGAATTATTAATTAAAATAAAATAAAAACAAAACAAAAATTAAAAATTAAAAATTAAAAATAAAAAATAAAAAATAAAATAGAAAAGAATAAAAAAAAATAAAAATAAAATAAAATAAAATAAAATAAAATAAAATAAAATAAAATAAAATAAAATAAAATAAAATATCAGCCTCAGTTTACAAAGTATTTGCATTACATTTTCGAACTTGGGTAACCAAAGTCTACTTAAATCCTGTTTGAAATGCCTTGGTGATCTCCACTACTACTCAGGGGATTTCAGATAGCGTCTCCTGACAGCACTGTGTGGGCACAGCAACTCCATCACCTTCACCAAAGAGGGTTTATCAGAACTTGAGCTAGTGTTCGTGGACATACTTCAGACCAGGCTGTTGTCTTTGGCTCTCTGACTGATTTCTTCTAATGCTTTATTTGCTTTGCAGTCATTACCGTGCAGACCCTTGAGCTGCTACATCATTGGGTTGACAGGTGCATTTCCACTCGAATTGCAGATAGCATCATTTTGAAGGGCATTGCAAACCTGGAGAGGATTCCTGAGATTAAGCACTCTCTGCTTCTGTCTGTTGCTCACCATGTCAGCTAACACGATCTACTAAAAGATGTCTCCTCCATGCTGAAATTGCCAGTTTCCACTTCGTAAACTGGGCTTTATCTTAGAAAAGCCTTTCACCTCTTGGGTATTTTTGAATCTTAAATTAGGCTTCTGGGTGTTGCAGGACTTTACTGGAGTATGACTACAGCATGGGAGTGGGACGTCTTTTTATTTCTCAGTCTACACATGGAATATATACTATATTCAAAATATTTACAAAATAGGAACTAGGTTTAAGTAGCTAAAAGGATGGCAATAAAATGTAAATCTCATTCACTTCTATATTTATGTGAACTCTAATATATTTTTTATTTTCTATATTCCACCCAGTTAATACCATTAAGACACTTATACAATCTAATCCTAGGATTTAGCAAGTGAAATCCCACCTCAGGTTCCAGTTTCTCCAGTTTGAGGAAATTCACAAGTTTATGCTTTCACACGGTCTTCAATTTTGTATTCGGAGTTCGATAAAAGGTTCCTTCTCGTTTCCTATGATATGTAACTAAATCAGAATACCAGTTTGAACATGATGATTTAACTACAGAAAAGCCCGTTTTAAGCTACATTGAGAAAGAGCTGATTACTGCTCTTATTAACAGTTATGTTCATACTTTACTTGATTGTAAACAGAAGTTTAAAGTTACTGGGGTGGAAATGTTCCCTACCACCTGCTGGGGCAGTACCAGTTTTAACTGCATTTATTTTTCGTACCTGTTTTTCATCTAAACATTAATAAGCACAAAAACTACAGCAATGTACACAGATTTTTTTTCACTCTTGATTGAAACTAGATGGCACAAGACAGTTTTGGACATCGTCAGGCTCATAGTGAATAATCACTGAAAAGACTATAAGAAGAGTTTCAATATAACCTGAAAATAGATGCTTACATGATTTGCCTGAACACACCAGTTTTCTGCCAGGCAATATCTTCTCTGTGGTATCCAGTCTCTTAACAGACACATTTCTGAAGAATATGGACAAGTTTTATTTACCAGGCTTTTCCAAATCCTCCTTCCCATCACTGTGGTGTGTTGATGTTAATGCTCATAAGGAATGTATTTCCTTCTTGTGGTTTTCCTATACTTCACATATACATCTCTCTGTTTTGTGTGAAACCTCATCTACTACTGATTTGGGGTTAATCAAATAATTTATTATGATTGATTGATTTGAGTTTTAGAGTCCACGATAAAAGTCATTTAGGTGATTATAGAACACTAGTGAGTCAACTCCACAAATATTCCAGAAGCTTTTTATTTATGTTCAGATATATTAGTAGAAAAAGATGAGAACAGAATGTCAGGGGAAAAAAAATGTACTTGCTATGATTCTTGCGATGATTATATTAAGTCATTACAGGAAGATCTGGAGCTGAAGAGTCACCACACTGGTAATACAGCAGGGGAAAATGGGAAATTATATCCTTACTTGATTTGTTTATGTTATACAACTGTAGCCCTTGTCCTGAAGACAAATTCACAAGCACAAAACACTCTTGTCTCAATGGAATTAAAGCACATTCATTTATATGAATTTTCTAGTGGAGATTCTTGTGCAAATTATGTAAAACAGAGCACTAAACTTAATTGCCTGAAGTATTCTCTCAATCTCCATATTCTATTAATAAGGAATCAGGAAAATAATTAAGACTAAACTCAATTTAAATATGGCAAATAACTGAGTTGATGCTGTATGACTAAGCAGGTTGCACAGAAGCTTTTAAATATTTATGAAGTAGCAGCAAATAGCTTATAGTACATGAAAAACATAAAGAAATTCAAGCATCAGTTAACACACATATAGTAAGCAGACCATTAGGAGTTAACAGCTGTAGGCTAGGTCTAAGTCAGTATTAGATTCACACATCTTAGCTTTTTCTTTTTCCAGAATCAATATCTGCAAATAATAAATGAGATCCCAAAGGGTTGAGTTAAGCTCCAACCACCACAGAGTAACTCTGCAATTGGTCATTGACTCAATAATGCAGGTGAGCTTCACATTGTAGAACATCTTTAGCACACTATAATAGAAAATTAATAGCGTTCAAATCAGCAGCAGGGTTACCCTAAGGATTACATAATAGCTTGGGTTAGAACAATCATCTAGCTCCAAGAAGTGTAAAATGTCATAAAACTAGAAAGAGACAGAATAGCTCCTGTATTAGGCATAATTTTTGTAGTGTACACTGACTTTTTTAAAACACGTTAAACAACACAGATCCACATTATAGAAGTGTACCACTGAAAATACTGCCAACAAACCGCATTGCAGTGGTGTCCATGGGAAATATGACACTCATATATCACTGTAATGGTTATAATAACAGAAGAATACAGTATTTAGTTTACTATTGTACTAGTACAGAAGGCTTCAAATTAGCTACTGTAACACTACAATAAAAAGTGTAGAAATAGCATGTCCACAAATGCATATGTAAATTACTAATATCTCTAAACAAACATAAAGTAATGATAAGTGTCTCAGCCTTTACCAGACTGCAAATAAAAAACTATAACTTTTCTTTATAGACTGTACAGATTATTTTATGCTTTATATCAGGTCATCTATGATAATCACTTTGGAACATGTTAAACTGAGTGTATATATACTCAAGTAACCAACTTAAGTGCATGAAAGATGATATGAGATGAATTTACAACAGATTAATATGGTAGCAACCCAACAGCACGAGGAACTAATAGGCACCTGGAGACAAAAACAGCATTCTCACAAACCTTAAGCAACATCAGGAAACTTCTATACTGCACAGCACAATTACCTGTCTCTCTGAAAGAAACAATAGACTGCATGGCATGTAATAGAATATCAATTATTAATTTAACCATTTTTCAGTACCAGGGAACACTTTGGACAATTAGGGGCCCAAGAGATAAAATTGAAAGAGACTTGATTTCTTAATCTGGGTAGCACTTCAGGACAAGTAGACACTATTTCTAAGCATTATAAAGTAAGGTTTTGCCACTGAATTAAAATTTAAAGGGAAAACACTTTCCAGAATATTTTGGGAAAAAAACATAAAGCCCCCCAGCCCCCCCAAGTTACTATATGCATTCAGTTTATTTACTAAATAAAATACTGATCGCAGCTTCTCTCAGTTCGATGCTGAACTACAAAATATACTCACTACGTGATGCCGACTGTCCCATTTCCAACCAGAATCTGCACATTTCCATTGCATCTCTCAAACTTTCTACACAGGTCTCTGCCACTCTAAATTTAAACAGGACTTGACACACATATCACGGTCTTTATAAGATCGAGCTCAGACTTACCCACGGGCTGCCACCATCCCATACATCGCCACAGCAAAAAAAAAAAAAAAAAAAAAAAAAAAGCAGCTTGTGGCATTTCCCCGCAGGCTACTTGTCTGACTTTTCAGAGGAGTAATGTCCTCACCCAGCTTGGCACCAGCCGTAGGAATAAAAGATCGGTGTGGAGAAATAAAATCCTCTGCTGCTCTGGTGCCTTTCCTGTGGCTTTTTTGTTTTTATTATTTTTTTCACAGTGACTTGTGCCATACACAAAATGGCACCTCTTTTTCAATGCGGAGAGGTCCGGGCTTTATATACCAGGCGTGTGTGAATGTGAGTATACCACAAAACACGAGTTCCTTATCATGCGCTTGTTAGCTTGTCCAATCTATGGCAATCACTTCGGTCCCAGGGGTTGAAAGACACAAGACGCAGGGAAAAAGGGAAGCAAAAGCTGAAGAAAGATCAATACTGCACTGTGAAACAAGAAGTGTAGGCTATTTACTTTTCATTGATCTGATGATGCAGGAGAAACACCTCAGACTGGCATTAAATTGAGGGAATACATCTTCTGTGTTTTTTCACCTCAAGGTCAAGAAAGAGCCAAAAAGAAATTAGAACAAACAGAAACTAATCACAGCAGTAAAATAAAACTATTAATCCACATTACAAATCCACATGGAAACATAATTAAATATCAGGTTGAATAAGGTTCACAATAAAACAAACACTGCCAGCTCTTATCAGTTTCAACTTGCACCTAGACTGACTGCAAACGAACAAGTGACTATATCAGATAGGCTAAAACAAATCAACATTTAATGTTTTCATGTTCGCATAGGGGTCCCTTCTAAAAAAAAATAAATAAAAAAATAAAAAAAATCTATGATATGTCTTCCTGCATAAGTTTAGAAACATATATCTGACAAATGTCGAAGGCAGATGTACGTTTTCACCTGCACCTATTTATGTAAACACAGTTTTACATTTTCTAGGGTTCAAGGGAAGGGAAGGGCATGCTTAGGCTACTGTTTACCTTACCTTAAAATATATGTATAGTACATATGTTTGTATAGAAATGATAGACATTTTGGTATGAATTTGGAGGTTTGGAGGTGAAAAAAAAAAAAGGAAAATCTCAACCGAATAGTTCAGTTCTATACACACTAATGTAGTGTGCTTAAGTGAGAATACCTCAGACCATCAAATCTCACTCTCAGAGGCAGCAGTGAAGATCAGAATGACTTCAATCAAAACTGTGTAACAGTTTATTAATAAACACCCAAAGTTTCTTTAGATGTTTGGCTAGAAAGTTCACCAAATAAGGCCTTTATCAATGCTCCTTAACCTGGGAAAGCAGATACTACTTCAAAAAGCCATGCAAGTAACTGTGCTTTCATAAACAGATGTGATCCTCATATTAACTTGTGGAGGTGAGAAATAAGTGAGATAAAGGACCACCTCCTTCGTAACTAGGAGTAGTTCACCTGTGGGAGGGCAATTATCAGGTTAGAGCCCTTGAAAATAGGAAGAATACAATGCTGTGGGATGTGGTCTCACATAAAAATTACTGAAAATTCAATTTAAAAATAAGTAAATGCATGAATAAATAAATACAGGGAAACTGAAGGAAACAGAGAGAAAAGGAAGATTGTTTCGTATCTTCATTGTTTATTCACATACAGTATAGGTGTAGACCTTCTACATAAGGTAGAAGGGAAGGCCTAAAACAGAGGTGTGGAGTTCAGACTGTCTATTTGACATTCAGGTAAGAGAAGAGGATTGCTTTTGCAAAAATTTCTTGTTGCTTCTTACTCGTTCAAGGCATTAGAATATTCACAGTTTAAGCTCAAAGCCTTCTATTGCTAAGATAAAGCAGCATAATCCTATGTTGGAAAAAACAAATGTGATTTGGCTAGGTGTGGTGTCACAGTAAAGCAGTAAAGTGTATTGAATATTGCAGCTGTTTTGTGGTTAGTTTTGGTGTCACAACACTTATAATTTTACTAACATTCCCTATTTAGAAAAACCCTAATAAACAAACAAACAAACAAATAAGAATAACTAAATAAATAACTTAAAAAAAAAAAAAGAGGAAAAAGGTTGTGCCATAGGAAAGAAATTTGAACAACTGCCACAGCTCACACCCTTGGATCAAAAGCTAAAAGTAGGCTGAAAAGTACTTAAAATTTTTCCATTATTAGAGAAAAAGTCTGTAGGGTTTTTATCAATTTAGTGCTAGTAGAGATCCTTTAAATTAAAGATTATTGATGGAAGTTTGCGCTAAGAAGAAATGTACAGTGTGGGATGTATTTTTTTCCTTCTCCTTTTTCTTCCTGTTTCTTTTAGTGTTGGATTGGAGTTTTTGTGGTGAATGCCTTCTGTCAGTGCAGTTTTCTTACTTGGGATTCAGTTTCAAGACCAAATGCCTCAAAAGAACTCTTCCAATACTGTTTCCACTTGCTCAGGGTTGTGTTTGCCCTCATGCAGATCTGTATCTATTGCAGAGTCCAGCACCTTTTATGCGATTATACACGAATTTTGATGTGGGAATCCCATCCATATCTTCTTTTCTGAGATTTTCCAGAGATTTCTTTCAAATTAGGAAACAGGACAAAAGCACATTGCTGTTCCTGTTGCAGATTGAAGACAGCTTTCTGTTTGTGTCCAGCTGAGCCTGTTGGTCTAACAAAACCTCAGCCCTCAAGCTGATGAACAACTGCCTCAAGTTAATTTTCCAGAACTATTTAAACAAAGTTTTCCCACAAAATTTCCTCCACCCTCCCTTTTTTTTTTTTTTTTTAATCTTTTTATAAAAAACAAAAAAACCAAAAACATAAAACAATAAAAAAAAA
>VWYH01009556.1:166336-174087 GCA_013399365.1 Pampusana beccarii | reverse complement strand
CCAAAATTTCCTCCACCCCCCCGTTTTTTTTTTCCTTCTAGTCTTTTGATGATAAACAAAAAACCCAAATCTATCAAAGTTTACACAAAACAGCATCCTCCAGGAGAAATCTTGCCAGAACAACGAATGCAGTCTGCCAATGTAAGACAGCCATTAAAACACACACAGAGGTCCCACACTGAGACATATGTTAGGAAATGCAAACAAACCATGTCAGTGAAATCATGTGCAGCACTCCAGAACTTACTGACACAAATAAAGGGTAGAAACTGGTATTTCCAGATAAGCATTCATCAAAAGGCAATCACTCTCTGTCTTCTAGCCCAAACCTCTAATCAAACCTGTAGAATGTATTAAAAAGATTAAGTTAAAAACATGAGAATTGAAATTCATGATTTTGTTAAACACTGAAAAACAGGAACAGAGATGGAAATTTTAACAGTGTGTAAATCTGCCACGTGCTAATATTTCATGTCTCTTCCATCTTGTTATTCCTGATCTTCAAGTGTTCATCTCTCTTCACTCTTCCTTTCCCTTTCCTATCATCCTCTTGTACCATATGTATTAAACTACCCTATTTTTTTTTCAAAATACCTTAATAACATAACCAAATTACACCAAAAAAAAACCTTCTTTACCTCTACTTATCATTAAGTTTGTTTCATTTTCTGCCAACCTCAATAAAGAGGTTCAGTACTTGCTTTTTTTTTGCATCTGCCTCTGTGGTCAATGGATGATCAAGCAATAATCCTCTGTGTCTTTAGATTACCAAGAGGCTTTAAATATGTAACTGTGCTTACGTTATGGTTAGTGAGATTTTTCACTAAAATGCACTGGCATTCAAAATGGACTCATTATAGTCGAGACAAAGATATTTATATAAAATATTTTCCTATGAATTTTAAAGTAATTTACACTGAAAACTTTTCTTAAGTAATTGTGTTTGCAGTATTGCTTTAACATTTCCTAGAAGAAAGCAACAGAAAGATACTTTCTATAATTGCAGCTATATGTAGAATCAAACTCTTAGGCTAAGACAATACCATTTTTATTAGAACTGTTTAACAAATGCTGCTCTTCAAACCAAACTACATTAACATGCAAAATTATTAGACTTAAGTTAAAATTTGATCAGTTTTAAAAAAGTAATGTTCAAGATGAAATGTAAAGACAAAACAAACTGCTGTTATATCTGAAAAGTTTATTTTTTTGAATGATTTTGTAATAGATTCTTTTTTCCTAGTATGTTTTAGGCAAGACAACAAAATACACAGAGGTTACAATGATTAACCTTGTCTTTCCTACTCATGGACTTTTGAAGGCTGTAAAATTTCCAAATCAATGGAAACAGCTGAATTATCACAGCTAAAAACAAGCAAAGAAAAAACACATACATGCAGTTTGTCACAGTTTATAATATGATGGATGGTAGGGCAATTATTTTATATACATAAAAAGAAACAGTATGCATATGTCAAAACATTTATACAGCTTCAAGGTTATTCACGTGCATTATGAAAATGAAGATTTTACAACAGGCAATACAGTTTAGTGTGTAAAAAAAAAAAAAATAGAAAATTATATATTTGCCTTAGCACATGAGACTTAATGACATTAGAAGTGGTGGGAATTTTCATTGGACATTTTAAATCTGATCCAGTTGTTACAAAAACTATTGTTAAGACCTTCTTTAGTTGTGTAGGCCCATGAAGTCTTGACTTTTCACATCCCTTAATTTTTGGTCCTCAATTCAAAATTTATCTCAAGAAGAGATGTCTAGAGCTACAAGATCCAGTTCAGATTTCACTTCACTCTGTGGCTTTTATCGTCTTTTTTTCATTTTCCCCTTTGAAATGCTGGCAATAACCAAAAAATTCAAAAGTCAACACATTCGGAACAAAAATATAATCTGCGAGCATTCTATACCAGTTGTATATGTACCCTTTGAGAATCAGTAAAATAATAATAGCATAATGCTAGATTCATAAGATATGTTCACAACACAAAACTCAATTTTCTAAAATAATTTTGATGAAACATTCAAATCATGTAGATCCTATGGCAAGATTAAGTGATTTTCCACCTGAAGAATCTCTGCTTTTGTTTCTGATTATAACAAGCTAGAGATTTCTTTATCTATATTTCTGTATGTATGTACGTATATGTGTGTATATATGTAATGAGGCAAAAGAACATTAGAGATGTTCTTTTTTTAGTTTTTCAGAGGAAGCTAGCAAGCCTTGCACCTACCGACATGACACGCATGCCCGTGCAGGGAATTGGTGTCACATGTCTGTTCTTCAACCTGATTTAATGCATTTCTATTTCTTTGCTCATAAATCAGCCTAGAAACATTCCTGTTCATAAGGTGATACCGCTTTCCTATCTCATACAGGCTCATAGGCAAGCTGAGTATCTTTATGAAATTCAAATACAAATAATAATGTTCTATCTAGTGTTAATATATCAACAAAAATCTGTAAAGCTGCAGATCCTGCACTCTAGAGAGCACATATAGAAATAGTAATTTTACTTCTATGTCTTCAACAATTGAGGACAAACATACTGGAAAGACTGAACTCTTTATCCTCCTTCTGTCCATATGGAAAATGATGATAGAAAAATCGCCCTCTTCTTCCTCACAGGTGTTCGTGTACAGCCCATAGGTGCTATGGGAGAACTGGCCACAAAAACTACAACAGGAAAGCATCAGGATGTGTGTCTGGAGTAGATCAAACACATGGTCCCTACGACACTAGTACCCCACTGGCTGCCCCAACCACAGTGAAACAGATAAAAAGGGAAATTTTCCTTGTTAGGCTGACAAAACTGACATGCCTGAAGTGGCTGCAACTCTTCTAGCCATTTTGAACTTCATGTGAAACTAAGGGCAGCTTTTCCTCGTTTTCACATACGTATACTAGTTGTGAAAGTGTACTGTGATGCCTACAACTAGGCTATGAATCACACAGATGGTCTGTTATTTGGTAAGGGAATATTCTCACAAATATGAAGGACACGCTATTCAAAATGATGAGGACCAGACACTCATTTGGTGATGGACAATATAATTGCATCCCTCATTATGAGACCAGCAAATATCACAGGTGACATTTTGGACAGTGAAAGGTCCAGAAAACAGGCAAAAGAGGCAAAAGTGGGAAAAAAAATAGGAAAAAAGGGGGAAAAAGGTGTTCTCCTTGGTCCTTCTTCTAGCAGTATTTACACCAACTAATCTCACAAACACAGGAGTCCCTATCATGGAGCTATTCTTTACTTGTTTTGGGGCTTGAAGATCTCTCTGGTTGACCATGAGTTGTCCGATTCTACCCAGCCCTCATCTAAAGAGTGAGGACTACCTCTGGCTTAGGGGTTGCTTTGAGGGCATCTACCTCCAACTTCTTTCTTTTCCCTGCAGCTGAGAACCTAAAGGCCACACAGATCTTCATCCCTGGGGATGAAGAGGATGGGAGAGGCATGCAGCATGGTTGGGATTGTTACAGAGAGGGAGGTTGTCATGGCATTACAGAAATATTATACAAGTACTTAATTCCACTAACATCTGATGTATACTCTTCAGGCATGTGATGATGTGATCCTGTTGACTGTTACCAGGCTTGAGGGAGGTGAAAATTGTTTGGTAAAAGTAAATGACCTTTGGATGTTTGATATTTTGTCATAGTCACTTGCCTTCTTTGTGCCTGAAGAGTCAGCACATGATCTAAACAAAACATCTCAGTGGTGCAATTTCTGATACCTAAGCTGCAAGATAAGTGGCAACTGTAGAGTGGAGGTCCTCTAAGATAGGTGAATCCATATAAGTCTTCCAGAAAATTCACTTATGACTGATTCCTGGGTGGAAATTGAGTCAGAGAATGTCTGGGTCTTGGTCCAGGCTTTACAATATCAAGTAGGATTACTGGAGTACTAAAAATCAGGCGCTACTCCAAATAAGCCAGCCTTTTATCAGAAGAAAACAGCTTCATTTTGTCTTTACAAGAAGCAAAAAATGCATTTCTATAAAAGATGTTTCTATATCAAATTGTAATAATTTAATTTGTTTTAACTTTTTAGTTTAGATAACACTATCCTCCATAGTGCAGTTATCACTTAGGCAGAGTAGTAAATATTATACGAGGAAAGTGGAGAATAGACTGAAATACATAAAGCAGAAATGAAGTTTTTTATGCATCCTACGTGACTGCAGATCCCTGTCTGCTCTTGTTCTGTCAGAGAAAGTCCTTGGATTTCCCTTGATAGTACAGATATAGATTTTATGAGTACAACGAACAGACATAAAGGTACAAAGAGCTGAGAACTGTGCAGATATCCAGTAGGAACAAGTAGGTTGGTTCACACACAGAATATGAGGTGATTTCTGCAACTTGAGTGGCTAGTATGATGTGCTGCATGGCCTTGAATCTCTCAAAAAATAAAATTAACAAAATATTTTGTTTAAGTAGGACTTTCTAATGAAAGTAGGATAGAAAAGGTATTTCTTTCCCACTTGAGAGAAGAGTAGTCCTTATATTTGAAGGCTATGAAGGCAAAATCCATTTTCCTTTTCAAAAATAGAAGGCAGGAAGTGATTATTTTGTTTTCAAATGTGATCAGATATAAACCCAACAGTTATTCCTCAGTGATGTATCAAGGGAAAAAAAAGAAGGCTTCTTGAGACTCCAGAAATAACTTCAGACTATGAGACTGGACTTGGTTTGTCTGAACTAGGAGAATTTGAAAATTGTAGTGTGGTCAAAACCACTTTTTTGTCTCAACAGCACAATGATGGCTCTTTAAAGAACCCCTTCATAGTGTTAAATTAAACTGAATTTCTGCAAAGAAGACATGGCTACAGAGTTGGATGCCAGGAGCATCCATTCCTTTTAAAGCAACAGGCAATTTCTCAGCTATGCTCTCTTTACACCAGTTGGGTATCATGCATGGACGATGAAGTAAACCACAGATTTCCTTGTCTTAGCATAAAAGAAGGGCTGAACCCCTCAACAACATCCTGTGACTGACACAGGTGGAACATCAAATCAGCCTGTGAAGCAGTGGGAGGAATACCCAGCGAGGAAAAAAATAATTGGGAATGGTACAGGAAGAAGTGCATAAAAGGTTCAATTTTGCATTTGAACGTTGGAATGTTTGTCAAAATATAATCTCAGGTTTTTGTCCTTCTCTGATAAATTTATGCATATCGGCCCTTGGAGAGAGCACAGTCTATTTCTAATACAATCTTACACTAGTTAATAATGCAGACAGAGGTTACAGTGGAGTAGACACCTAATTTCCACAGTCATCTGAGGTCTGTATGATTTTAACAGTTCTAAGAGATTAGTTATATAAATTAATTTTTACAGTCTTATTTTCTGCAAATTTTCATTATGTCTAAGGTTAGCAATATGAATAAACATGTATTTTTGTAATTTGTTTCCTAAAATTATTGAAGTACACTTACAAGCTTGTTCTTTAGTATTTTAAATAGTCAAAGTCTGTTACCTAGGAAGTAACATATAATTTATTTCCCTAAAGGATATGTAAGTCCATAGTTAAAGGTTACATTTTTAATTATTTAAGATGGTGACCCCAAAAATTTAAGTAATACATAGTGATTTGCAGCAGAGGAATATAAAGCTTTTAGGGTTAGTATTGACTGGGATATAAGGTTTCTGGAAGAGCCAGACACTTTTTGTGGACAAGAATGATGGTCAGTGCAGAAAACTTCAGAGGATGTGGTTCGTATTTGCTTTAGAAGGACACGCTTATGGTCATATCCATGCAGGGTTCACCGACATTTGAAACAAGAAAAAGCCTACCTGCCATTTGGTAGGCAGTATCACAAAAGTTCAACATCTTGGTCAAGTTCCACATAGCCATAGTCATGCTGCATCGGAGCCTCCAGTTAAATGATCGTCCCCTAAACTTTCCTATTATGCAGTCACTAAAACACCCTCTCCATTCTAACAACTTGATGACTGCATGGTACATCGAAAGAAACTCTTATGCCGCGATAAGAAGAGATAAGAAACTCTTATCTCTTTTACAAGTAATTGTTCAAGTGTATCATCCAAATTTCAGGAAGCACCGTCACATTAAACAAATAATAATAATTATTTAAATTCATTTTGTAATCTACAGTCAGAATTATCTGTTCTTAAGGTTTGTGATAATCTGTTATTATATGAATTGTAAAACCCACCACAGTCGTTGAGACTAGAAGGATCTGGTGGATCTCATAAAGAGATCATCTCTTGTGTTGCCTGGAGTCCCAAACAATGGAACCTAAACTTAAGAATATGACATCTAATATGATGAAAGAAGACTAATTCTGGCAGAGTACTTTCAGTAACAGTAGTGGGAAGAGCAGGTTGCTATAATGACAATTACAGCGCAGAAGCCACTGTCTGTTTTTAGGCCAAGTGAGTAACAGGGAAGAAATTTGGAATTAAGGATTTTCATTATTGTTTGCAGCTGAAGACATTTATTTCACATATTTATTCCACATATTTAACCATTTTCTTTTATGAAATAGCTCCAGCACATCTGGTTCAAACACTCCTGCACTGATGAGAGATACTTTGCCTAAACCTCTTGGAAATATTGGAAATCATTGGGCTGTTTGAGAAGGCCAGAATTATTGACAACAACAGAAGAGGACGATTGTTCCAGGGAAAGTTTGTAGATTCGAAGGAAAAAAATCAAAAATCTCTCAGGCTTCATTATGAAAACCGAAGCATAAAGCAGTATAAAACCTTTGTCTTCACAGACAAGGAAGCTGCAAGCATGGTCTAAGATAAGCTGAGTTCAGGAAAGGATCTGTGTAAAAAATTTTCACAGGAATTAGCATAAAAATTGAGAGAGTTACTGCCAGAGAAGAAAATCTCTCTAGAATTTGCTGCCTCTATCCTCACTTGAAGAATATTTGTGTTGTTCTTTTGACCCACCTAAAAATGTTTAAACAAATGTAAATTCCTAAGCTTTTAAACGCAATAATCAGAACACCAATACTTAGTATCTTCTATTTGAGGAAAAAAAAATCAAAATCCACTAAATGGAGCAAATTTATGTTTTTGTGTCAGTGGTCCAAATTTAAAGTCCTCAGAGAAAAGTAGATTTAAGCCCAAATAGTTCTAGATTACCTTACAGGTACCACGAGATAGAGAAAGAATGAAAGACTGCTGGATAAGGTAAGAGCTGCAGGATCTGCCAAAGTTAAACAAATAATTTCTGCTACATTTATTATATTTCTTAGTGCAATTAGAAATTTCTAAAGTATCATGGCTCCAAAAATGCTTATTGTAAAAACATTCCAGAAAATGAGACAGTGATTTTTTTTTTATTTTATTTTTTTTTTTTTTTTACTACACAGTCAGTATTAATCTTCCTAACCTTAATTTCATCCTACTATGCCTGGTTGCATTATGTGCTATTGCACTATGTGTTATATTATTTCTGCAAAAATTTTAATTCTCTTACAAAAAAGACAGAGCTCAATGCATTATTTTCATTCTTCTGACCTATCTCTGTAGCTGTGTCTGCTTTCTAGAAAAATTGCTATGTAAATTAATTTTAATTTATTTTACATATGTGAATATAATGAAAATTATACGTGTCGGCAAAGAAATGATAAAAAGTTTTATACTGTCAAGAAAAATAATAGTTCCAACATTCTCAATTATTTTGTGATTACTAGTATTTCATTTTCTTTTAAAAACCTCCCTATCATTATGTCATGATTTAAGACTTTT
>VWYH01009556.1:131336-161336 GCA_013399365.1 Pampusana beccarii | reverse complement strand
TATGGGCTAAATAGAATGAAAAATACAAAGAATAAAGAAGACTCTCCATACACAGCTATGTGTGAAAAATAGTTGTCTGATGTTTTATGCACTGTTTTTACAGTTTAAAGATTGAAGATAATGAAAGCTTGTGAGATCATTATTTAAAACAAGTTTCCTGTTAGTCCATGTTCCTGCCTTTCTGTCTAGACCCTCAACATGTCATCAGAAGTGAACTGTGTGCCAGCACATCTCCAGAGACACAAATCTGGAGCCTCCACACCAGGATACAGCACTTTCCGTCTGCCCTCACCACCAGTTGGTGAAATTTAATGGTCTCGAATAAACACAGGAAAACATGTGGGCACGTCCTGCGAGGGGGCTACTAGAAACTGTGCTGACAGCCCATTGTTTGTCTCCCTTTAACTCGCACACGTCCCTGCTCTTCATCGGTCAAGCGTCCTCCTTCAAAGTAGTCAGCTGACTTCAATATATTTTGCTTGCACTCAGAACAGTGATTCTTACCAATAATGGATGGTAGGAGCACCAAAATTTCCAAATTCCCCGCCAACCAAAAAAACAACCAAAAAAAAGCCCCAAACACTCAAACAAACTAAAAACAACAAAACCAACCCCAAAACAAAAACCCCAAAACATGGCATTCACTATCATTTACCAAAATAGGATGAGATGAAACTTCTAATTCAGGATCTACCTTGAAACTAATGTGACGGCATCTGGTGCATGTTGTCCAAAAGTTGCTCAGTAGGTTAGCTGTTAATTTTCTTTTAGGAAAGGACAAATGAGAGAAAAGTGGTTCTATCCACTAGGCTGTGATTCAGAAAGGTTTAAGAATGTTTTTGAAGTTAGATATGCACTTTTCCAGAGTTACAGAGAACACATGGGTATAAAAAACCCCTTGTGTGGAGTGAGAAACACAAAGCTATTGATTACGTAGAAGTTCATATTAAATGTAAGCAGTGGAACAGTCAGCAGAAATATAAGTCACCTATTTTCAGATGTTGATCGTAAACTGAGTAAAAAATTTACAATTAATAATGTACTCTAGTATTGTAAGGTTTGTAAGGAGAGGTAATAATTTTTATTAGGCAGAATGATATTGTTAGGGCTGGAGGAGAAAGAGAAAAAACATTCCAACATATTATTTTTTCCAAGTGTATCAGCTGGTTAAGTAAGCCAGAGAGTTAAGAATATGAGTTTTTCTAAGAAACCTTCCTCGTTCTTCCTCTAGAGACTGGCACAGCTGTAAACATCCATATGATTTTTTTTCAGTAAAACTGAAAGTGTTCATTTTATCAAACTCTCATAATTTACAAACCACAGGCCAGGATGTTTTTGTTAATAGTTCTGTAGTGCACTCAATTGTACACATGGAAAGTAATGTACAGTGGAGACATCTCATAAGCTTGGCAGAATGCAAAGAGCAGTGTTGGTAGCAGGATGTTTTCTCAATACTCTCCATTTCAAACAACCATACCACTAAGTAAAGTTGTTCCCTAGAATATCAATATAAGCTATCAAATGAGAGTTATGAACATTAAGAATAATATTCTCCATGTAACGTGACTATTACCTCATAATTTTGAAGAGTTTGAAGCTCTTTATGTGATGCGTGCATATATCACAAAACTTTGATAACTGTTCACAAATGGACCACTGACAAGTCTGGAGAAATCTGAAATTATACATGATTAGGCAAACCATAGTTTCAATTTTGAAACTAACAAGCTCTATGTGCTCTGTTGCACACTCTCAGCTTGTCACCTCTTGAGGCTTCAACAGGCAACATCTAATAATGTGAGGTGCTGTTCTTCGCTGGCCTCAGATAGTTATCAATAGCTAATAAATGCCAAGGACCTGCTCCTGCTGGTTGATGGAAAAGGTAATCAAGGATTAATGAGTGCCAAGAATCACATTAAAGTAGTCCATTGCTTGTTAGATTACTGAAGGTTAAAAATGGAAAATCTAACTCTATCACTGAAAATGTTAAAGGTACAATGTGTTTCCAAGATCACTGTCATTCGCGATTCTCCACAACGTGTTGTACAAGAGAAGCAATAAGCTTGGCATAGGTTCTTCAAAATTGACATGTTTTATATGGAAATGAAGATAATTATGTAAATATGGAACTTTTCTGCTCTATATTTATGAAAAGTATGTACCTTGTCTGAATCTTTAACTTGACACATGGGTTACATTCTGAGAGCTTTTACCTGCCATAGGTATACAGCTTGACGAGAAGATATTTGTGATGACAAGCAGTGTAATGAGGAAGCTATGCCCACAGTATTTTATCTGTTTGTTTTTAAATAGTTGGTAATTTTTAAAAGGTCATTCAGACAATTCATGGTCATATAAAACAATAGAATCCATCCTATAGTGTTTAAAAACTCATCAGATTGGAAATAATATGGTCAAGACAAAGAACAGAGAATAAATAGTTATTTGAAATACATTTTGATTAGATAAAAAAGATCATATTGTCCAAAAGTAGATTTTCAAAGAAAGCTATTGTAGTCCGCATATTATAGAAAGAAAATAAAAGAGATAAAGAGAACCAGGAAGTCAGCAGTATATGGGATTATTCTTGAGTTACTACCCAGAATTTTAATCATTTCACTATCTTTCTAATGGCTCGAACACAGGAAAAGATGTTTGTCTCTCCAGTGTACCATCTGAAAGCTTTAAAATCACAATGTTTACAGAAGCAACTCAATTTCACAAGTCATTCGTTAGGACTTTAGGTCATTCAGATTATCTGCTGTGCACATAAATGAACAACTTGGTTACAGTGAACTCCAAGTTCACTGTAACATTCCAAAACAGGATGACAAATGTAGGTTTAGAAGTCTTTTAAATAAATAACAGTGTGTTTACTGTAGTACTATATTTACATGAAAATACTGTATTTATCAACTTCATGTCTGTACTGTACATAATAATAGAAGTTCTGCTCTCATACAGAAAATGTTCTTTGAAGCAATGGTTTACAACCATCTGTAGTATTTAGAAAAAAAATGAATTATTTGCTGTGGTGTACATCTGGATTGACTAATACAGAGTTTGACTTTTAGTGGCCCAATATTTTAACTTTCTGTGTATAGCTATTTTCCATTGCTTCCTGACAATAATAATAAAATTTGAATTACACACAATGATTCCAAATCTAAGCTCCTTCTTCTGTCTTGCCATGGAGATTTTTTTTTTCCAGATATATCCACCTAAAATATCAAAATTAAATTATATGCCTGACAATGTGTGTATGGATTATTTTTTTTTCTTTTCAGCTCTGCTTAGACTTTGATTAAATCAACCACAGCTTAACAGTGAATAAACAAAATAAAAGAAAGGTGATGGAATCATGTTGTATATTTTGTGTTATAAAAATGCACTTAAAAATGGATAAGCATTGCCATTGAACTTTTCTATTTTAGTTCAAGGACTATTTGAAGGCATTTTGCATTTCTCTGTCAGATCATGTTTGACTTTATGCCATTTATATAACTGAATGCAAAATGTTATCCTAAAGTCATCTAAGAGGTAATGGGTGTTTCCAGCTTTTACACTAAAGCAAGGAGATGCAAGAGCTCTAACAATCCTAGTCATTGACATTTACAACTATGGGTTTTGTTTTTAATACAGGGCAGTGAGCAATGTACTTAAGGCATCAGAAAATGGTTTATAGCATACACTAAAGGTGAATCACTTTTTTTACTAGATTTATTAGCTAGAGGAGCTGCAATCTCAAGAGGAAATTTAGCCAGTTTTAACCCAAGTAGTGCTGCCTCTTACAGTTATTTCCTTTGAAATTCTCAGCAGAAATCAGGCATCTAAAATGTCCTATTCAGGGATGCTGCTTTTTTCCCCTAGCTGGTTTCTACCACCTTGGGTAATGGCAGAGTACTCATTAACAAACTAATTGATTTTTATTAATTATCTGTGGTATAATCTTTTTCACTGATTTTTCCCCTAGTATCTAAGCTTGTTAACTGCAAATACACAGTCAGTATATAATTAGTCCTGAACTAAGAGTGGACTCAATGACACTCATTGATTTTAAAATCAAATACGAATGCACATATACATATGAATATATAAAAAAATATGTTTTAAAATATTATTTACAAAATAAAATGAAATTACTAAGAACCTATGATAAAGTTTCAAGACTGAAAGTAGGAAACAGGATAATTTAAGAATCTCCTAGCATAAATTGACCTATTAATGTATAATTCCCATTGTTACATTTAGTGCACAGATTTTAAATAAAACAATGCTGAACAGTACAGACTAATAAATGCTAGCAATATTATAATGAAACACCCCTGCTAACAGTATTGTTGTTTCTCAGGATTTTTTTCAGAAGATACGTATTATGTAGTATATTAATTAAATATTAAATGCTTTGAAAATATAGCATCTCGATATTTGCATTGTTTTCTCACAAGTAAATTGTCAGCACATTCTGCACAAATCAGGATAGGTATTTTGGAATATCTCTCTGACCTTTATGAAACTGATTTCAGTAAGCCCAGCCCAGTTTTATTAATTCTCATAAAAGGAAAAAGCCATTAATCACAGCTAGCTTTTGGATAATGTCTAATAAAAGATAGTGACAGAGGCCAAATCACAATTCCACATTTCACCTGATTCTTCTTGGTTACCTGGTCATCAGCCTTTAACTGTGGAAAAACAAATACAAAACCAAACCAAACCAACCAACCAAAAAACCCGCCAAACCCCTCCCCCCCAAAAAAAAAACCCCATAACAACAACAAACCAAATCAAAACAAAATAAAACAAAACCAATCAAACAAATAAACAAAACCAACAACAAAAACCCCCACAATAGAAAAAATGAAAGCTCTCTGTGTTGCGGGTTCCTTTCCTCCTTCATCCACAAAAAAAGTCACTCATTGAAAAGAGGATTTAATTCCTGCTCTATAACACTGGCACATCTCTTCATTGTGATCTAGGCAGCGTTTAAAAAGTTATTGGCAGTAAAGGAGGTGATCATCAACCCTTCCAATGTCCTGTGAGGCTCACACACACTATGACAAACTGAATAATTCCCTGTAATTATTTCAGGTAACAACTTCTGACTTGTTATGTTTGTGTGCATCCCTGAGAGAGTTCATGCTGCATTGGAACATTTTAGTTATCTGACTAGGTCTCTCAAAACTATCTATTAATATTAGTTTGCTGTATGTATTAATCTTCCATATTTGGATTTCAAAAAATACAGTAATTGGTCAGATGTCACATAGATGTTTTTGTTATTTGACCCAACAAATGTGAAAATGTCTGATAGAACACCAATGGAAATTTGATTTCAGTTTATATGTATATTTGCAAGTTTGTAACCCAAAAGCAGGTTTGTGTAAACATGTGCACCAAGAAACACTACTAACTTAAACACACAAAAAAGGAACACAGTGGAGGAAGTGTCGAAGTAATTTAAATGTTTGACTGATTTTTCATATGAAATTCTCCCAAAGTCCTAAAATCACTGTATGCTAATTGTTCCCTATTTTCTAGTTATTGTTGGCTGGCAATTCACTAATGTTACTACGAAGAGAAGAGAAGGAAAAAAAAAAAGTAAAAATCACCTTAGTAGAAATCCTTGCTATTTAATTTAAAAACAGCAATAATGACATTTTACATCATGTGTGCACAAGGAAGAAAGATTCATTTCTATGGATAGATTTGCTGCAGTATGAATTATAAAACGTTCTGACCTGTGAGATGACTGCATGGGAGGCTTAACCGATTAGTGGTATCTTGACAGATTTTCAGTTTTTAATCCCTAATTAATTGTTAATAATCTTTCTGAAAATTGCGTATTCCTCCAATGTTTTCAGTGAAACATCTTTTTCTTATGAATGGCATTCTCACTCTGCAGAGAAGCAGTTAATATTACAAATTAAATGAAAATTAAAGGCTTAATCATGAACTGCGAAAGAAACACTTTAAGCAAACAAAGGGGAGGTGCAGTAAGGTCAGTGAGATGTGGGAAGAAACTCAAGTTAAGGACAATCTTCCAATGGCACAGCAGCTCCTGTTCACTCAGGTAACAGCCCCATGTTATGTAGATGTTGGAAAAAAAAATCAGTGCAATTCTGTCCAATCCACATGTTGTTTATGCAACAATACTGACATTTAAGATTACTATACCCAGAAGGAATTACCAGAAAGACCAGTTATCCTAGGCAAGAGTAATGACAAT
Organism: Pampusana beccarii; assembly: GCA_013399365.1. Taxonomy (NCBI): domain Eukaryota; kingdom Metazoa; phylum Chordata; class Aves; order Columbiformes; family Columbidae; genus Pampusana; species Pampusana beccarii. The sequence continues at coordinate 155,110 of VWYH01009556.1, read as the reverse complement.
GCCCAGGTCACTTTATTTCCATAATGTACTCACTTCTTATATCTGGCAGGTAGGTCAAGGCTGTCTCGTTCATGCACTTCCACAAACCTGTCAAAAATCAGCCCACCATGCAACACAGGTGTTGTATTAAAAAAGAAAAAATACTCCTTTTTAAAAACTCGAGGAGAATTTTCAGCTAGGGTTTGTCACTGTATCATTTGAGGATGTTCAAGCTTCATGCAATAACTGGGATTTCTGAAAATGAGTTCTGCTAAAATTATTATGACTGAAGTACACCTGAAAGATTCAACATTTGATATATCAATGGAAACCTGCAAACTTCCATTGTCCCCTCCCCATTTTAAAATCTACCAAAATGTCCTTAGTAAAACATAATTAAATAAGTAAAATAGTTATTACAACAGAAGAAATGCACTTGGTTAGTTAGCATAGAGTGAAAGTTGTTGCAACACTTCTCAATACCCAGTTTTGTCACTCGGTACTTAAGTTGTTTCACCTCCTTACTTCATCCCACAAATCACACCAGTTCCACTACAACTTATTTAAAAAATAAAAAATGTCGCTAACAAAAATCTGTATTATGTTCAGCCAAATTCTTTGCGTACTGCAAGACAGAAAAAACAGATAAATAAGCATGTAACAAAGAATTGCATGCAAATATCAATATATGAAACCCAGATGCACCTACAGATAAATAAGATACCATACACGTTGTATAGCACCTGTTCTACCAGTATTTTCATTCAGCTGTTTTTCACTGCCAGAGGCAGTATCTTGAATATTCACCAGAAACTTCCCATAACTATTAAAATGGAGAAAAGCACCTTACTCTTGCTACACATATGGAGGTCTTGGTTATTTATAAATTTTTACAGCTATATGCTTCTGTATAAAGGGCTCTGTATGTTCTTTGTGCTCCTCTGAGAAAGGAAGGTGAACTATTTATTCCAGCCACATCAACAACCTCAAGGGCTGCAATAGGATTTAAAATGACACAATGCAAAAACACGAATTGGACATTTAAGTACCTATAGTAAGTTGAAGAAAATTACCATCTTCAGCATTATTAGATAAGCATCTTCCAGTATTGCTCTCCAGGTTAACATACATGTTGGGTATTAGAAATAAATCTGGTGATCATCTCTATTTTGACCTGAGAGGATCTAAGCAAACTGAGGTCCGCCCGAGACGTTTATGGAATACTGGTGGAACGATATCAAAAACTAAAGCAAATGCTAAAGATGTCAAAGGAGGTAGCTTAGCCAAACAGCTCATACCTATGCCTTCTATAACATGAACATGGGCACAAGTTTTGTAATGAGATGACCCTGACCTGCCACTTTCTTTCGCAAATGACTACTGCCTTAATTATTTGCATCTGTGAACTCAAATGAAAATACTTAAGGATATATCAATATGCTCATAAATCATCTGCAGGCAATAAGTAGTCCAGCATAGATAATTAGAGAATTTACGGAAGGCTTACTCCCTCTGTTTATCTGCTCATGACATTTGCAGTACAGCCCTAACAGCGGGATAATTACTAGATTTATTCATCAAACAAAATCACGCCTTCTGGGAATGCACAGTGACTCTGGTTTTAGGACTAATAAAGACATTTTTCACCAAAACTCAAGTACTAATTTGCTCAATAACTAGCTGCAATAAGCTTTTATGGAAGCACTCAAAGAAAAGGCTCGGCACCAGAGGGCAGATAATTAAAGGTGCAGTATCCCCATACAAAAGGCTCTGAACAATTCCCTGACCATATTAAAATTTAATTGTTGAATATTAATTGAAAAAAAAATGAGTCACTACTGTTCTTTCTGTTTCAGTAATTATTCTTCTCATATCAAAATATGTATCTATGTATATAACAAAAGAAAATCTCTAAGATTTTTAAAAATTATATTTTCATTGATTTCCAGTAACACCAAGAAAAGATGAAAAAAACAAAACTCTCATCTCTTCAATTTAATTTTTAGTAAATTGGCAAAAAAATATTTTAAATATTTGTGGAAGAATTTTGAAGTAGGTGAGTACACTGTATGAGCACCCAGGTAAACAACTATTTCTCTTAGTGCACTACAGATAGAAGTCTCTAACACAAAGGAAAACAACAATAGCACAAATTTCTCGGTATCTGATAAAGGCAACATAGACTTTGTATTTCTTACAGCTGCAAAAGTTTGAGAAAGCTTTGCAATCTAAATCTTAGCCCGGCCTTTCCCTCAACCTGTGATTCACAATTTATTAATTTTGTCCCATTTCCTGAATTTCCAGTCCCCATCTCAGAAATCCGGAAGCCCTTGAAACATGAGAGTTACAACTCCTTCTTCCCATCTCCTGAGAAATGATGAGGGCAGCCTCTACAGCAGTGACCAGATGATGGACACACATGTTCTGCACGCTATTTTGGGTAGGATGGGTGTTCCCTGAGACACTATGTTTTTATTATACCATACGAGAATGCAGCATGGCCCTAGGCCGACTGTCTGCTGCAGAGAAATGATGAACTACACAAAATGCAGACTTTTAAACTCATATTTAATTGTTTAATGTCATGGCTCTTGGTAGAGCATTGTTGCTTGAAAAATAAATTGGGTAATTCAATTAAATGGCTACAGAAGATACATCATATCAGATGTAGAAAGGCACTAACCCCAGCTTGAACTTGACGTCCCACATCGCTTCACTTATTTGACAAATGGATTCTTGAAAATAATTGAAACACATGGCTGCCACCATAGGTCAATAATACTTTTTTGCCATTCAGCCTCTTAACAGCTTCCATTTTTTCTTGCACTGTGCCATTCAGGGCAAAGATTGCATTTGCCTGGTAAATCATGCAAGCATTATTACTAAAATGGGACTAAATGCAATGAAAATGGACTACATAAAAGTAATGGCACTTAAGTAAAAGGAAGACCATCTACTAGGGCAAACACTAAATGTCAGAGTTAAATACTATACGACATTGCCTCCATTATAAACTTGTATTATAGATCTAAGAAGGCAAACTCACTAACTATAACATGCCACCATCTGTGTAGCTGAGCTGGTCAGTGTTTACAAGAAAGGAAAACCAGCAAAAGAAGGCCCACATATTAATCAGTTCAGGATATTTCATATATTTTATTTGGTTTGCATTAAGCAGGCAATGTAGAAAAGTATAGTATGTCATAGATGCAGAAGAGATGCAATTTTTTTTTTTTTTTTAACATCAATTTATAGCTTGTTGTAGTGTCAGAGAACTCCACAGATGTCTGGAGGGAGACGTTCCATCAGTGTTTAGGGAAGTCTTTGGAATCACAGATGGCAGAAGTATTAATCAAAAATATAAATCCTCCAGAAATGAAAACCATATTTATTGGGGCTGAGGAAGTTAGATAAGGCTTGGAGCACCAAGAGACTTCATCCCCTACAAGTATCTATCAGTAGTTAACTATTAAGTGAAACTTTTGCAATCCATTGGCTAATTTGTGGGTCTTAAATAAAAGTTCAGCATCCAGATAGTGTTAACTGCCCGTCGCCAGTGAGACTGAGTAGTACGTGGACAATAAGTGAGCCGTCGGCTCATGTATAGCCCAAACACTATGTGTGGCCACGTCACAGCCCGCAGAAGACTGGCAACCCAGCAATGCTCAAATATTACAGACCCTGTGAGCAGCCCTGTACAGTCACATCCTCTGTGCATCCCCCAAAATGCCATCCCCCCAAAATGCCATCCCCCCATGTCACTGCTTCTGTTGGGGAAGTCACACTGCCTTGAGTAAGGTAACCTGGCCTTTAGTTATGACTTTGTGTAAGAGTGACTTACACCCAATGAGTCAGAGAAAGGACAGACCGAAAATAAATTTCAGAGAACTGCAGCAGATACAGTCAGCATTTCACCTTAGTGTTTCTTTGATCTTGTCCGATCCTTCAGTTGCTTACAAGTCTGCCTCTGATTTGATGGATCACTCTAGCAAAAACACAGAAGTCACTGGGATGGTCACTAGAGGTTTGTCTAACTTAGCAATTACAAATAAATTTTTTAAAAAGTAGACAAACAAACAAAGAAAACCAACCAGAAAATATCCTCTGTATACCAGACTTCATCTTCCATTCTCACACTTCGAACAAAGATTTCATTCCCACGTAACTATGAATCCACAGTTCTTTCCTTCAAATCCCACTTATGAGAAACTAAGTTTTAGCAGCCTTTTACCACTAAGCCACTCATTCCGACTTTGGACTTAGTACCAAGATTTTAATATACTAATTCAATTATGTAGTGTTATGGTAACTCAGATCTAGAGGAGAGAAAATTAAAACTATCTTTCTCGTCTTCCTTACATCAAGACTGCAGGTTTTTATGTTTCTTACCTACTTATTCACCACTTTTACACATTCCATAACCACTAAAGTCATACTTCTACATCTAAAAAATATTCCACCTGCTGAAGAATGTTCAGTTTAGCTTCAAAATACACTTGAAAATGCTGTGGCACTATAACTGACACAGCAAAATTAGTTTAACATAGCCATATTTTACGTGTGCAAATAAAAGGAAACTATGAGAGTATCGATAAATGGCAAGCAGAACATTTCAACAAATTTTGAGACACTGACCAAAAGTTATTTAAAAAAGAAATTTGGAATACAATTAAAATGTTGTCATCCTAACAAACCTAAATTCTAATTTATAAACACCTTGAATACATGCATTAGTTCTTTGGCTTTATGTTTTGTGCAGTGCTTAGGATAATAGCTTTTTCATTTTCCATAACATTTACTGTAGTGCACTAAATATTAATTTTCTGGGGAATGTTTCCATGAGCAACCTTCAATCCTCCAAACCTAAGCTTTGCCAGCAGCTTTCCCAGCTTGGAGCTCGCTGCTCAAATGTCTACTTCTACACTGTTTTAGCTCACACTGCTCAGGACGTATTTGCCCAGCTGAGGTTCAGTAGATAAACAATATTTCTTTAGTTACTCAGAACAAATAAAATTATCTGTGCCTTGAAGAAAGCACTTTTTAATAAACATATATCTTCCTGAGCTCTTTTCCCACTTATTCAACAGATGCCATCACTGTTCTGAGATAAATCTAAATCAACAGTAGATGCAAAATAGTGCAAAACCAGTGTAAAATGTTTCATGATCTGCCTGCCTTCCATCGGCCTAATCCCCAGTTTTTGTCTTTTAAATGATTATCAAGCCTTTAGATACTGATAAGAGATCTGTCCTAAAATTAGGAGCATGATGAGCAGAAAGCCCTGGTAAGAGCTTCCAAAAAGTTGGAAAATATAAACATGTAGAAAAGTATGAAGGTGTTTCTTATAATGCAACATATTATAATTATTATAATTAAAGCTACCCATATGACCCTACAGCAAAGTGCAGAATTCAGAAAGGCAGCTGAAATGGATGAAAGCGAAAATGATGAATCACTGATCATAACTCTATTCCTACTGTGTAATCTGATAAAACACAAGTACCTTTGTATATTAATCAGACCCATTGTTTTCCACAACAGTTTCCCTCAGACAGTTAAGAAACAATTAACAGAAACCATTATTTGTGAGAAAATAGCAAAACAATATTTTTCTTCAGAAGTATTATGAATAATTAAGACTTTATTCTTATATATTCTAAAATAAAATAAAACAAAACCAGAGTTTTGTACTGTTATGACTTAAGATAAACTTTAATAGTCTAATTGTGTTATAGCTGCATATTTTTAGACTATCAGCCAAATATCTGGAGGACATGGTACATGGAGGGGTTATGTATTATTGTTTGTGGGCTTACACAGGGAGTTAGTATTACCAGCCCCTGAGCTCAATTTCAGCATGGTATTTCAAAACTCTCAAGGCTTACTTTTCCCAATTAAGGATTATGGAAACAGGCCTAGTGAGCCTAGAGGGTTTTGAATTGTGCTTGTCGAACATTAAGCAAACATGGGTATCTCCGGGCTGACAAAGCTCCGATAAAACTATGTGTATATAATTAGATCAATCAACAGGAAACATTATGTGATGGATGTCAGAGGTAGTTTCATAATAAAGAGCATATAGGAAACATCAGCTATTCAGTAACACTTCAATAGAGCTGGCTACCAGTAACACGAAAAAATATATATTTGCCAGGCAAAATACAATCCACATCACAATAATATATTTTCACATAGCTTTCTGCAACATAATCTCCATGAACGTTCTCATCTGCAAACCAAATATCCTCAGCATGCCACCAGTCAATTAGGTGTGTATTTATCCTTAAGTTTTTAATTTATGTCCCTTGGGATACAAGTCAATTTTCCTAATTAGAAATATCCATCAAGATTAGAAAGTAGGCTTGGGCAAATTTATATTGGATCAGTTTAGAAAAAGATAAACTTGCATAAAGTGCATTGTATGCTAATACAATATTTAGGTTGACTGTTTGAGGGTGAGAATTCAAAGTTTCCCACATTGGCGTGTCCTTCTTAGACATAAAAATTAGAAGCAGACCCTCAGCATGAGTCTGGACCTCACTCACTGTATTTCATTGCATCAAAGCATCAATTTCATGAAGCAACAATTTTAAGATTATTAAGAGTATGAACATGCTCACAGTGAAGCAGATATTTGAACTGACTGCTCAGTTTTGCTCCATTGACAGTCATGGGCATTTTAATATGTACATAGGTAATATGTAATTAATGTAATTAATATTAATATGTAATATTAATATGTACAAAGGCGTTTTGTAAACTTTGGTTCTTAAGAAAACATTGGGAGCACTACTGTGGGAAGGAAGTCTGAGGGGCATTTGCACCAGTATTTCAAGTTTAAGCTGTATCAATGGATAGACTGTAAGGTACCTCAGGAGGATGTTGAAGGAGTCTAAGCTAGGCTGGTGTTTTAAAAATCACCTTAAGGGGCACTATCTCCATTAGCATGAGGAGGTTAGTCAGCTAATTTAGCTAACTAAACTAGGTGAATGACCCAATGATAATATGTGTATATATACATTATATATATAACCCTATGAGAATATATATTCTATGAATAACCCCCAGAAAACATATACTATGTTATCTGAAAAACAACCTCTCACACTCTCTTGGACTCAAAACTACACTGCCAGAAAGATGATAGTAAAAAAAAATACAACTCAGCTTCTGAAATCCAGTGAACATGCACTGCACCCAAAAACGCTGCATGCTTCAGGTTAAGGGAAGGGAATCTTCCTCCATTAACCTGAGAGATGTCTTCCATTTAGAGGGGTTATTTTGCCAAGGTGATGATGAGAAGGTGTAATGCTGAATCTTCTTCTGCTTCCATTCCTTCCCTCCCTGCCAAAAAAAGTCCAAACTCACCATGGAATAGATTCTTGCAGAAACTTTGACTATGCCAATTCCTGGATGAACCTTCTAAATGCACCAAAACCAAAATTTTTCCATTTATAGCTTATGAGGAGTCATCCCCTAGGTGAGACTGCTCTCTTCCTTGTTTTGACTTCAATAATTTTTGAATCCTGGTTTCAAGTTCTGCATATTTATGCACATCTCATGACTCAAATGAGTCCGCTTCTAGTCTAATCGCACCTTCCTGCCTCCCTCCTACCTGAACTGCACCATTGAGCAAATTCAGAAGCATCTGCCCCTATGAAAGGGATGCCTTTTGGCTTTTCGAATACCTTTTTTTTTTTTTTGTTTGATGCGTTGTTTTCAAAAGTGAGTCCATAAAATGTTTTTAAACTCTGAGCCTGCTGACACAACCTTTGACCTGTTGCTACAGACAAAGAAGAAAATTCACTGCTAGACTGGAAAAATAATGTGTGCTCACCTGTAAAGATAAAACCTCAGGTTGAGGAAACTACAGCTGAACCAGAGTAATGAAGAAAGATGTCATTTCAGAAAAAAAACCCTCAAGTTATTTTTTAACTTCTGGGATGCAGATAGAGTATTAGAGTCATTGGCCTCAGAAGTGAACACCTCAATATAAAAACCAGTTGCTGTAGATAATGTTGTTATGATACCTATCTAGACATGGCTTGTTGAAGTAGGAACACTTGACTACAGGGCTCACAGATTTTAAATAAAGATTAAAATCAGTTTTGACATTTCCAGTAGAATAAAAAATAAACATCTGAAAATGAAAAAAGCCATCATAGGCACTTTCTATGAGTTTTTCTTACTTTCATTGAAATGAAGTAGAGATACAACCAAATTAGGATTAAAAAAAAAAAACCAAACCTTTGAAACTACAGGATAGTTAGAAATGTTGTATATCTCAGCTGGAGACCTCTCTGGATGAGGGCATTTGTAGAAGAACAATTACAGTTCTCATTAGAAGTGAGACTTTGAATGTTTTTAGAGATGTGTGGAAGCAACTTCATCACACACTTCCACTAGGCAGGTACAGCTGTGATTTTTTCATAGGAATCTGATTTTCCTCCTTTTTTTAATTACACACATATATATTTGCCATTAGAAAGGCTTTATCTCTGCACAGAATCAGAGACTAGCAGCTCTTAGAATACAAAGTAAAGTTATGTTTCTGATACTTGAACAGTCTAAATTGCATTCTAGTGTTTGCCACTGCTGGTTTGGAAGTGGTTTTTAAAACAGTTGAGTGGAACATGCAATCCCTGAGGAGATACTCATATTCTGAAAGAGTTAAAGATGTCTGAACTTAGGAACTTCACCTCATTTCTGTAATTTACAGTGGGTTTTAGTGCAAAAATTTGGATTACGCTCTTACTCTATTACTGCAAATCTGAATTAATAATTGGGTCATCAGAGTGTGGGAGCATTCCGATGTTAATTATATCTTATTGTCTAATTTGACTGGAGGCATTTTAATATTGTTTCAGTTATGTCAGAAACCTTTTAAATAGGAGGCTCTCTATTTGCGTTGCAAGGGCACGAAGCTTCACCTGACTCTGCTGATTGTAAGCAGACAATTATCTGAAAGCTTCAAATATCTTTTTTTACTTTGACCACAACTGATCCTCAAACAGAACTGATTACTGCTTTGGCATTTCTTAAAGCTGTAAGTATTAAAGAATGGCCATCATGGTTTTCACTAAGTTTTTCCAGATCTACACACGTCCTTACTGCATCCCTCTGTTGACCTTGTCCATCCCACTCTGGCCAATTAAAACAACATACACAAGACTTCCCAAGTGTCCATTTTGAAGCAGAAAGGAAACCAAACCAAACCAACCAACCAACCGGACAAAAAAAAATTAAACCACTGGTCATGAGAGAGGTTTTCCACTGAAGGCAGTGATTCCAAGATTATTACCACAGTGATGTCAGCCCCTGCTGTGGGATTGGCAAATGCAAATCTAACATAGGAAGTGTAACATCTGCTACAGTGTGAGCCTAATGAGAGATAAATCTCCTAGTTTGGAAACTGCAGGCCATAGCCTTAACAATACAACAAATAAAGATGCGCATTCCACATTCAATACTTCAAATAAATTTAATTTAAATGCATGATAAGGGCATAAAACAGGGCTTATACAGATGTGGGTCTGACCTCAGACAAATATTTCCATATGAACAAAATCAATGAGCCAGAGTAGCACTTAGTTATATTTTAAATGTTAGAACCCATTGTTATGACAGTGAAAATCTCCTAATTTGTATAATGCTTATGGAAACTAGAAAGGCCTATAGTTTATTCACAGTCTAATCCCTAGGCTGAATTAAAATGTCATGTTTCCTCTTTCTGGTCTACTTGGTGTCCTGGTTTTGTAAAAAACAAGTTTCTCCTCTAGTGAATTTCCCTGTCAGCTGAAGCTTTCTTACTAACTGCAGTTTTCCTGAAAGTTAGATACATGTTTTGGTAGACATAGCAAAGGAATGCGAGGTCATTGATAAAGATGGATGTGATTCACATCCCGCGAGAGCAGTGAACTGAAACAGGTGACAAAAAACTGACCAACTAAAATATTCCATCCCATTCACATTTTACTTCATATATAAGTGGGAAATCATGAGGATCTCGCCCGGTTTCCTTATGGTCGACATCGGGAGAGGACCTTGTGAGTTGTTCCTGTGAACTGAGGCACAGTGACAAGTTGAATCCAGTTCCAGTTGGTTTCAGAGTCCAGACCAGGACTTCGGGTGCTGGCCCTACATATACCAGAGCAGTTGCTGGGACTTTCAGGATTGGTTTTGTATACTTTGTATTATTTTATCTATTTTTATCAGTAGCATTGGTAAAACATTTTTAATTTTTCCAACTCTCTTCTCTCTGTCCTTCTTTCCTTCCCAATCGTCTGTCCTTAGTCGGAAGAGGGAAGAGGGAGGGACTGGAGAGGGAATGGGGGGAGAGGGGGTTAACAATACATCTGCTATGGTTTTATTGTCACCCCACAATCAAACCATGACACTTGGTGAAAAGATTTCCTCTGCAAAACACAAAAGAGGAGAAGTATGCACATCCCTTGGAAAATGGTATACGGCTGGTGGAAGTGCCACTCTCCAGAAAGATAAGAAGCCTAAAATAGATTTAAACCATCATTTTTTGATGTCTTTTGATAAAGATTTTTGCTCAGTCCTGAAAACAGAATCTCTAGGCATCTGTTTTCACAGAAGGATTTCAGGTTGTTGATCTTAAACAGATAGAGATGTCAAGACAACAACATTCAAAACACGTCACAACGTTCAATACTTCTTATTAGGCAGCAAAATTCTGCCATTTGCCAAGGCCCATATTGGTAAGTAACTTCATTCTGGATTCAAATTTATCTTCCTGTCCAGAAACCATGGAGAGTTGGGGATGGTGGAGAAAATCCATGGTTTTGGTACAAGCTTTCTATAATAAACTGTGCATGATACATCCACACAGTTCATTTTTGTAATTTGTTTATGCATTCCTTGTGGTTATAAGCCCTACACCTTTGTGCATAAAGGGAGAGAGAGATCAGATTGTGCACAAGCAGAAACTTAAGCATGTAGGTTCATACTTCTTGTTCTTATTTCAAGGGTAATGCTTTGAGGATAGCACCATTCCCAGCATGTTCAGGATCAAGGTCTGAATGTTAAGCCACAAACCAACTCCCAGGCTCTGCTTTTTGCATCAAGATGTCTAATCAACCCTGTCAATTCTGTCAATTGTGGATATTTGGTTTACAAAGGGTTAAACAAACCAGTTGGAGCCTAGTTAGTGTTTTCATCAACAGCTACATATGATGGCGTTCTGGGTGAGCAGAATCATGAGATTAGCAGGAAATTCAAGCTCAGATTTAAATTTCAAGACAATGAGTATGAGGATTACAGTGCTGAAGATGAGAAGACTAGCAAACCTTGTTTGACTGTTTAGTAACACAGTAAAGAACTTTGGAAAAACAAATGGCATTATGACAAACACTACATTGGGCTGCTGTGTTCAGTCCATAAAAGCTTTACTGCAGAGTACGCTTAAGCAAGTTACTGGTTAATTTTGCAAATGGCAACATGAATTTTCAGGGGCTCAAGAGCTAATCTGGAACTGTCACTATGAAAACATTTTTAATAAACAACTTATGCATGCAAAGCAGTTGAAAAATTGCATCAGAGAGGCAACCAAAATTTTTACAGAAATAGAATAGGAAAAAAATAAATTTAAAAACATTTTACAGATTGCAAGAATGCGGATGATCATTCAATGACATAAAATTCTGTTGGAAACCAAATGCAGCATACCTTACTATGGAGACATTCTTGAGACAAAATTCTGTGACCACACCTCCAATACAAGAAAAATTAATAAAGCTATTACTGAAATTAATCTTTGGATAGTAATGTGACCAAAGAATAGACTGCTGCAAGCAAAAAGGAACAATTATTTGGGCCCTAGGGATTCTACACGTTGATGTCTTCAGTCAGTCAAAACACTGACTACCACCTCTGTGTACATTTTAAACATCTTCTTAGACACTGTAAGATGTCGCAATTTTGTTGGCAACAACTTCCAAGTTACTAAGAGGGATTGCAACACAATGCCTGCAAAAACAGCCTCAGCTGATTATGTGGTGTTATGCTGATCTTAGGCTAGAGCCTGCTCTGGAAAACATTGTATGAAACAGTTTGTATTTCCCCTTAAATCCTCCAAGAACCATAAAAATGTGATGCAGTGTTAAGTGCCCCCTTGACCTGTGTCAGCTGCATCTTGAGCACTTACATCCAGCATCAAGCGTATTGTCAAATCATACCCTCTGAAACAACTGCTCCACTTCACTGAAATGTTTCCGAGCAGCAGCGAGTGATCCAAAGAAAGTGCAACGTATGACACGCTGTAATACATTGTTTGGCACACAACACGGCTTTATATTGGGTACACTGATTGAACTGGAAGAGCTGTCACTCAATCTGCAGAGCGGTCTGTAATGTTAACTAATGCAAGGTGAGTGGATGTAAGTGCTGTGTAAGGAGAGAGGTAGAAGCCTCTCCTGCTGGGAAGTAAAGTACCCCGTGGTTTTCCTTTCACTCAAACACCGGCCATTCCCACTACACCTTGCATGCATAGAGTACTAATTTTCTGAAAGATGAAAATACTATAAATTTACAGGACACAGAAAAGTAGAGAAACTTAGGAGAGGTAATGGCATGAACATAATTGCAGGTTGAAGGTAAATAATGGCCATTTTGAGGACCAGCAATATTCTGTGGTAAATATTTAAACCATTTTTAACTTTCGCTCTGCAAGCATAATAATGTTTCCCTCCTAGTCTATGCTATTGACTCAGGAAATCCTTAAAGAGTATGAGAGTCCAGGTGTATTCCTACAACTAAGCAATGTTGATTTTTTAAATATTATAAAATATGTAATTTTTATAAGACTATGAAATTAGTAATTTTTTTTTACAAGACTATGCAGAAGTATCTCATTTTAAATAAGTTATGGCAAGCAGTACAGCATCTGGAATGTGTATTTCTCAGTATGTACAACTCGTCTTCATTCACTGTGTCTCAAGCCCTGGTTAGCCAAGGACTCAGTAAACTGAGACAACCAGGTTGAGGTAAGTCTATTTTAACTAAGACTTTGAAATCTGGAATTATTCTGGTAGTTTGTGAGGTGTCAGGTTCTCTTGCATTGCTGCAAGAACAAATGCTCTGCCATCATGCTTAATATCCTGCTGAAATACTGTCTTTGAGGTAAAATGTAAAGTTCACATATTGGGTTCTCTAGTGTAAACCCTAGTGCTTAGGTAAATTTCCAAATCATATTACGACTGGGTTTACCCATCCCTCCTCAAATTTTACAGGACATTTTTTCTTTATTTTTTCATTTTAATAATGAGAATCCCTGTGCTTCAGACTGTATGTACTTCAGTCTCAGTCGTCTGAAATGAAAGAGGGAAGCTGAAAAACAGACTTTTGTATGAAGACCAGACAGACCTTGAGAAACAAAAGATTTTTTGAGCAATTTCATGAACCTTTCCTCTTGAAATCTCACTTTCTGTGTCTGTTACTAATCAACATAGTACTCTGTTGGTGAGGGAAGCTTCTTAAATTGACAGTACTTTCTGAGCACTTTTTCTACTTTCTTGCCATCTTTGTATATTTGCAGAGAAACATAATCAGCTTTTTAAAATTAAAAAAGCTAAGTTTAACATTTTCTTTATGTGGGCAATACTGCTACATTCGCACGTTAACTGCTCCTAAATTCTTCTGTAGCACCTTTTCTGCCAGACTCCTGTATGAGGTAGTGTGGTATGCAGCAGCTGAACAATAAATATGTAAGATCTATCAGCTGCCTTGAATAACCATGAACAAGTCACGATCATGACCCATCTACACAACAGGGTGAAAATAGTACCCCTTGTTATCCCTCCTGATAGTTCATAAAAAACAGTATACTAAAAATTCTGTAAAATTAGTTTTTAAATTAAAAAAAAAAAAAAAAAAAAACGACCAAACAACTTCCTTTAAATAAAGCCTAATAGTGGAAGCATAGAACACTAAGCTGGTAGGAAACATGGTATTTTGTCAAAAATATTTCATCCATATATGCATAAAGTCAGTTGCAGTCATCACAGGAAAAAAATGTGATGCTTCCTTCTTTATTTTGAAAGTAGAAAGGATCCTGTGCCTCCTAGAAAGTGGCAAAATGGTTGGAGCATTCCAGAATGAGCTAGGAGTAATAATTTTTTCCCACTCTGTTGCAAAGAAAAGAGTTCCAGATTAGGCACTTGTGATGTTATCAGAGATCAAAATAATTTCACTCTTTTATTTAAAAAAAAAAAAATCATATGTCCATGCAGTCAAGAGTTCCTTAATCAAGAACAGTAAATGCACTAATATCAGTAAATGACCTGGCTGTACTTCAAATATCTAGCAGTCAGAGAGCTTAAATATGTCAATATAGAGATTTTTAAAAGTCCTTTAAGTGTTGAACTAATTTTCTTATTCTTGAATGACCTGAATTAGTTTATTACATAATTATTGGGTTTTGGTCATAGATATTGATTTTACAAATGGAATTTTGATTCAATTAGATACTGTATCACCTGCTTAAAGTAAGAACTGGGGTATAATGACCAATATTAGGAACATTACAAAGAAACCTTTGACTAAATTCTTCTGTAGGTTCTAAACCATTAATCCTCACTGAATTTTTTACAGTTGCAACATTCCGGCACTGCATATATGTATGGAAGAGGGTACTAAATACCTACAGTTATGAATTATGATTTTTATACCTTAAGAAGAAAATATGGAAATAAACTAATTCTATTCCAATGATCGCAGTTTCTTTCAAATAAATCTTCTGCTCCTAAAAGTGAGCAAACAGGTAACTAGAAAATTTTCAAGGTTGATTTATTTTATACTTATTTTATATTTGCCATGAATACTATGATAGTTTTCATATGCCAAAAAAAAAAAAAAAAGTTTTGGCCACAAAATTTTTATTTTATGCTGCAGCAAAAAGTGAAAATAAAAACAAAATAGGTCAACTGACCATGCAACTGTTCAAGGTACACAAAATGGATTAAATAATTTTATTAATACAGCTGTGTAAAGATTTCTTTTTACCTAAGTTGATAAAGGAAACTAATTTTCAACAGCTGAGGTGAAAAGTAAGAATCCATAGAATAGTATTACCTTTCTTAAATAAATAACCTTACCAGTGTTGATCTCTAAATGGCACTTCATAACCAGTATAGTACAGTATAAATGAGCTGCAGCTGATAACCAGAGTTAAGATGTCAAATGCAATAGAAAAGACTGAAAGTTTCATCTCCTTCAGCTGAGGATTTGCTCACCACCTATGAAAAACTTAGACCAGGAATCTTTTTGAATTCTCTCAAATTCTTTTTGACAGCAGTCAAGAGTGAGGGGTGAAGGAACAAATTCATATTTTTTTGGTTGAACAATACATTTTGGATGAAGTTCTTGCAAGTTTGAACTGCCTCTTTGCCACAGAGGCTGATTTACTCTACAGCAACCAGATAATCTTCAGGAATGAGAAAAACTAGAAAGATAATTAAATCCGCAGACTGTTCTCCAGACCTGAGGGCTAATTCTTAAGTGCAAGTCACAACTTGAATCCCTGCTATCTGTGAATTATACACTCTCTGTGTGATCGCAAATAGCAGGTACTTATATGATACTAAATAGTCAGCTGAAGTGCCCTTCAGGTAACAGCTTTCCAAGAAAGCTAAAAGAAAGCTAGTAGTAGGGTTTTCAGTACATTACCTTTAAATTTAATTTTTTTCTTAATTTAGGACGACTCTAAGCTGCAAATTTTTTTCTCTGAGTTCATGAGAGCTAACAAACTGGTAGGCAATGTGTTTAAAAATGATTCGTTTTATTACTGATAGAGTGATGCTTCAAGGAGAAACTAGGTCCCCTTACAAAATTAAAATAACTTTGAAAAATAGGCATTTATCTGCCATTTAGACATCAGTTCATTTAGACAAATAGAAATTTGTTTGTTTATTTCTTTGTTTAGTTTTTTGTTTGGATGTTTTTGTTTTTGTTTCAGTTTATTTTGTTTTTCCAATGGAGAGTACAAAATACTGAAAAAAGTTGAAAGTCTCTTCATAGGTGGCAGTAATTCTGTATAACTTAGAATTAACAGCCTTAAAATAAAAACCAAGCATGTTTTGACCCAAGTCAGGTCAAAGTGAGCACACTTTGTAAGAGTGATGGAAGGATTTCTAAGTGTTGTAGAGAATTTTAGCAAATAAAGCTCTGGTTTCCTATGGCTATAGGTCTCTTTCTCTGTATTACCCTTTGGCAGGTGTCCATCCTGTCAGGCATCCTTTCCAAACCAGCTTGGAGCTAAGCAGGTACTGGCTAGTTAGTTGGTTGGTGCTAAACTAAGCATCTGAGAGCAGAGCTTTTCCTGTCTTTCACTTACTGTGAAACACTTGGAACCAGACTCCAAATAGCCTTGGACAAAAAATGCACAGTTCGCTGGTTTGTTCTAACAGTTCTTCCAAAATAATTACACTCATCAAAATGCCATAGAGGCTATATAGGCTTTTTCTTTGCAGCTGATAGAAAAGTTATTGGACATCTTGGAATTCACTGTCACAAACCATAAGATACATATTTTTTCCCTAATTACTGGGTATGTGATATTACAAGCAACACACAACTGTACATATCCCTCAACATTCACAGTGACTCAACGTATACTGCTGCATCTTATTCATAGAATCATAGAATTGTTTTGGTTGGAAAAGACTTCTGAGATTGTCGAATCCAACTATTAACCCAACACTATAAAGTTCACTTCTAAACCAGGCCCCTAAGAGCATCATCTACACGTCTTTTAAGCCCTTCCGGGGATGGTAACTCTACTACTGCCCTGGGCAGCCTGTTCCAGTGCCTGACAGCCCTTTCCATGAAGAAATTTTTCCTAATATCCAATCTAAACCTCCCCACGTGCAACTTGAGGCCAATTCCTTTCGTCCTATTACTTGTTACTTGGGAGAAGCGACCAACCCCCGCCATGCTCCAATCTCCTTTCAGGCAGTTCAGAGATCAGAAGGTCTCCCCTCAGTTCCTGTTCTCCAGGCTGAACCCCCCAGGTCCCTCAGCCACTCCCATCACACTTGTGCTCCAGCCCCTTCCCCGGCTCCGTTCCCTTCTCTCAACTCACTCCAGCACCTCAAGGGCTTTCTCAGTGTGAAGGCCCCAAAACTGACCCCAGAATTTGAAGTGCAGCCTCTTCAGTGCCCAGTACAGGGATTCCTTGATTTTGAGTCCTGCAATAATTGTTTAACCCGTTAACTTAAGTGTTTTTGTTATAATGGCTCTGGAAACTCTTGTAAGGAAAGAGGCTTCTTTAAGACCAAGTGAAGGGAACTGAGTAGATATTAGGAAGAGGATATGTATGTTATCATTGCAAGAACCATAAGCCAGGGGCAAGGCATGTTGGAAAACTGAATATAAAGCTTCTCATACACAGAAAACTTTCTAGATCACAAGTAACCTATCATATTTAGTTTGTTGTCGTATATGGACAACTAATTTGCTCACATGTTTAGCAGACAACAGTTAAGGAAAGAAGGGAATTTTTTTTTTTTTTTTTTAACTTTATTACACTTGTCAAAATTCAAAACCACTTTATATTGACATTGTGGATTATGAATGAAAATAGATACTGAATCTTCACAATCAATTAGTGCTTAGGAAATGTTTAACAAGAAGATATTAAGAAAATGTAATTAGACAATGGTTGCCTAACTTATTGTGACATTCATTTATAAAGTGAGGAAAATATTCTTACAAACATCCATATTGTCTACTATCTTCAATGCCGTGCCACTGCATTTACATTCCTAACAAAGGACTTCATTTTCTTGAAACGTGTTGCTTCCTGGCCTCATTCACTCAGAAAAAAAGAAAACACAATTAAAGAAATCTTCAGGGGTTCTAAAGTCATCTAAAATTTGTGCTAGCTAATGATATGCAGTATTATTAGCTTAACTTAATCCTGTTACTTTGCTGTGTTATATATAAACTATTCACATTTTAATCCAAGTGTTTTATTGTAATTTCACAGTGAGAAATTCAGATGCAGAGTCAGAAGGACGTTCTTGTTTTGATGGTTACTTCATGAAAAATCAACAGCACCTTCTGGCTGAATCACTGCAGTCACTTAGACTGACTTCAAAAGAGTTCTACTTCGGTATTTTCTCTAGATATCCATTGTATCTTCTGTTCTATGAGATAAAGTCAGTAGACTAAACAAAATCTTTCTCCTTAGCCAAGGAAGAGAGAAGAAGCAAAGCAATAACTTATGCCACACAAAGCCAATATATATGCATTACAGTTGTTAATCCACTTCACTCTTGCTTAAATCTTCTCTTAAAATTTTCATATGCAGTAATATCTAAAAATAAGTTCATGTTAACAGGTTACTAGTGTCCTGGGACCATTACCTTCCACATCTAGTAAGCTTGGCAGTTTCTATCATTTCTTTTATTAGTGGGATTGCAAGCTTGTAGAGATTGTCCTTTTATTTTCTAGTAGATACTGTACCAAAGAAATGAAGATGATGACTGGTTCTTGAAACTATGTAATTTTATAAATAAGTATCAACTTTGTATCTTCATAAAAATAAATTGAAAATATTATCATGGTTGGTTATTCGTAACTAGTATACTCACAACTTTGGACAACAGTCTAAATATTAATTATAGTATTGCTATCTGAATTTAGTTGCTTGAGATCAAACTATTGCTTTTTAATGTCTTACTACTTGTCAACCAAACTGGTGTGGCACATTCTCAATGACTTTTCTAGGATATTTACTTGTGCACAAAGACCTGAAAATCAGTTAAGGCATCTAGTTTTAAATTGTTATAAAGAATAACAATATTTAGCTTAATAAGTTAGAGAATATTCACTTTTCACATTGAAAATTACAAGTTATTGACAAGACAAAATAACCAGATGCAATGTTTAGCTAATAGAATATAATAAGCCATCCCTTTAATATACATTGTTGCATATTTTCTAGAAGATTATAAACAACAATGGTGTAATTTGATATTAATATGTATTAATTAATCCAAAAACTGCATTGTCATATTAATGATTTAAGGAGTTGTTTGTTGAGCCTGATCAATGTATTGATTTAAACATGTAGGAATGTTTCTGTTACTTAGGCATCTTCCTTTTGTTATATCAAGAATAGTAATTTTAATGACGAAAAGCACAATAGAAGATGATTGATTGTCTGCTTTTGTCATGGAGATGAATTATTGTATAATGTGAACATTAAAAAAAAATGTAGGCATTGTTCTATAAACTGTCCCTTAATTCTTTGCTCATTTTGGCCTATTGTTTTCAGACTGTGACATAGGCTAATACAAAATAGTAAATAAGGCATTTTGCTGAAGTAAAACTACTTTCCTCGTCAGTGAAGCCAGGCTTTCAAAAAATAAGTACTGGCCTACGTGCTACATATAAAACGTGCAATTTAATCTATGCCAAAAGCAGAGTAACACGAACTTTGCATAGCTATTATCATTATATTAAATTAGTAATGAGAAAACATAATGAAAGATGAAAAACCTTATTTAAGCCATAATGGAAAAGCTGCTCAAAAGCAACACAAATTAAAAAGTAATACATTTAATTTTAGACAGCTGGTAGAAATCATTATCTTTTTACTTAATTGTCAGTAATTTGTGAATGAAACAATTTTTTTCTGTGTGAGGTTGGTCTTTGTTTTTACTCAAGATGAATCAAGCTGTGGTGAAACTTACCATACAAGGGATAAAAATTAAGAAAATAAGGGAAATTTACCATCATGTGGTCTAACTTGCAAACACCAAATGACGTAAGGTTGTGTGAGCAATCCGTATTCAATGAATTCAAACAGTGGTCTGTAATAAGACATAACTATTCTAAATGTAGATGTTTTTTAAATACTTGAATTTCTAATAAAATAGTATTATTTTAAAACAAAGTCTCTGAATTAGTCTTATCTTGGATGCCTTCTGAGTTGAAATGGAGACTTCTCTTCAAAGGCCCTTGTAGGATACCATTGGATTTAATTTAATTTTTAAGTTATTTTATTGAGGTTGATTTAGAAATAATATTACAGAGGCTGTGAAAACAAAAAATAAAGTCAGATAGATCTAGCAGTTTGCTTTTTATATCTTTCTCTGATTCATTGCTTCTGTATTCACTTGGAGACAGAACACTTCATTCTAGATACAGCTATCACCTGGTGTTTGCTAAATTGCTGTGAAATTCTTGCAACAGCTGTTTGTTCCTGGGGAAACATTCACTTCATATTGCTGCAATAAACTGATCATTGCCAATTAAATGCCCATTAATTGTGTAAGCAAGGATTACTGCCAGATGTTTACATTAGAAAGAAAAATATCCTTTACTATTTATTTTCCACTTATAACCATTCCCTTTCATGTAGATAATTATATGAAAGTGTCTTATTTTTTAAATATTCCACAAATTTGGGTTTGAGAATTAAGAAAATACACAGCCTCTCTGGAATTTGTTTAGAAGGATGCTAATATATATTCTTAGTACATGTAATTAAAATGGAATAGTTTATTTAAAACTGAAAAGCGCATGCTATACACAGTTTTTTATTAAATTTCTTTCTAATGCTTATTGATATATTTATGTTTACAAAAAAACCTAATTTATTTCCACTGGAAAACTACTTTTTCAAGAAACAGCCAAACACATCTCCCCATTGTCTGCTAACAACATGTAAATTGTACAATCCTGGAGATTAGGATCTCTGATGAAGACCTCTATCAGGAATGGCTTGTAAGGTTTTCTCTTGTCATCTGAACTATTAATGGAATTTTAAACAAAGTTATATCAGAAGGCTGCAGAAGTGTGTCACTATCATGAAAGCCTGAGAAAGCAAGAATGCATATCACTTTGTTAACCACTACACACAAATCAGAATCACAGAATCCTAGAGTGGTTTAGGTTAGAAGACACCTTTAGACATCATCAAGTTCAGCCATCCTGCTGCAGAGAGAGACATCTTCCAGTAGATCACATTCCCCAAAGCCATGTCCGGCCTATTCTTGAACAATTTTAATCGTATAAATATGGAGTCATTTAGATGGGAAGAGACCTGTAAGATCATTGAGTCCAACTCTAAGCCTAGTGCTTCCAAGTCCACCCCTAAACCACATCCGTAAATGCTACATCTGCACATCATGATGGGACATCCACAACTTCTCTGAGTTACCTATTCCAGTGTTTTACCACCCTCATCATAAAAGATTTCTTCCTTACATCTCATCTAAATCTACCCTCTTTCAGTTTTAAACTATTATCCTTTCTCCTGTCACTAAGACCTTGGTAAAAAGTGTCTTTCCATCTTTCTTATTGGCCACTTTTAAGTCCAGAAAGGCAGCACTAAGGTCTCCCCGGAGCTTCTCTTCTCCAGCTGAACACCCCAACTCTCTCAGCCTGTCCTCCCAGCAGAGCTGTTCCAGCCTCGGATCATTTCTGGGGCTCCTCTGGCCCCTCTCCAGCAGCTCCATGTGTGTCCTGTGCTGAGGACCCAGAGCTGGACCAGCACTGCAGGGGGGTCTCACCAGAGCAGAGCAGAGGGGCAGGAACCCCCCAAACCTGCTGCCAATGGGACTGGGGATGCAGCCCAGGGCACCATTGGCTTCTGGGCTGTGAGTGCACATGGCGGCTCATGGCCAATCTCTCAGCCCAGTGCCTCCAAGTCCTTCTCCTGGGGGCTGCTCCCCATTCCTGCATCCCAGGCCGGACTAACACCAGGGGTTGTCCCCACCAGGTGCAGAACCTTGTACTTGGCCTTGTTGAACCTCATGAGATACACACAGGCACACTTCTCCACCCTGTCAAGGTCCCTCTGGATGGCATCTCTTCCCTCAGGTGTATCAACTGTGCCACTCAGCTTGGTGTTATCTACACATATTTCTGTAGGAGAAGTTATTATCTGCACTCTTAGTCATACATATATCAGAGTAACTGTAAAAAATGCGTCAAACTATCGCACTTTATAGCACAGTCACCATATTGTAAAATAAAATTTTGCATTCCCATCAATAAGACCAGTGAACAAAAATTCAAAATCAGTAAATTAAATAGCTGAGTTGCTGACCTATTTAAAACAACCCCCAAAATGTATAGCCATTTACCACTACCAGAGTTAGACTAAAGTAGTTGTGCTTACTAAAATGTACTTGACAGGGCCTGTATACAGAGTAAGTCCACCAGCTCAAAATATTTGGCTCAAAATGAAATTTCTCAAAATTATTGAGCACAAAGAGGATCCGTAACTTCAACTATTATTAAATTCCTTTGTCCAACTACTGAGTGCATTCTTTCATAACATCCACAATCCCAGGCCCAGATTTGAAATAACATCTATCCCAAAATTACGTATGTGGGGTTTTGTTGTTGTTGTTGTTGTTGTTGTTGTTGTTGTTGTTGTTGTTGCTGGTTTTTTACAGCAATGAGCTGAATAAGGCAGTAAAGAGCAGTATTTTCATCAAGGTGTTTCTGAAAAGTACTGTGAGAAGTGGGAAAGCCTTTAGGATTCCATAGGTTAGACAAATTTATCCTGCCTCCTTAGACAAAAAAATGTATCCTATCCTCAGCGACTGAAACACAAAGTAACTGTGATGCCACTAATGAAAGTCAAAATACATCTATTAAAAACATACTGACAGGCCTCATTATAATAATAAACTGACAATGAGATTATTTTCTGCTGAAATACTTCTGGAATGAGTTCTTACCTAAACCTAACTAACATTAATTGAATGATACTGTATGACTCTAAATTTGAGAAATACAGGGAGTGTGGAAATGGTTGGATAGAAAATGAGAAATGGTTGCATAGAAAAACATTCTCAGCGTGCATTTTTGTTTGTTTTGTTGTCTGTGGGTTTTTTTAATTCTGAAAAGGAGTAATTCTGAAAAAGTGTTAGAATTGCTGGTATCTTTGTCAACTGAATAAGAGATCCCAGTGTGATGCCATTGTTGTTTATACTATTTTCAAAAAGTATAACAGGAAGCGAGAAGAAAGATTGTGTTAGTTTTCGATACAATGTTGTTATGTGTTGATAATTTCCTGCATCGGCAATTCAAGTGAGGTGTGGAAGACCTTGGGTAGCGCTGGGAGAACCAGGGGCCAACTAATGGCTTGAAAAATGTGCTTGGTAAAATACAAAGCTCAAAAATGGGTTTGGTCACTAATTACAGATAACATCACCAAGATTTTGTCAAAATATTTTCATCTTCCTCTTATGAAAAACTGACTATATATCAAGTAAGAAAGATCCTCCTGAATTATTGGGGATTCCAAATATCTTACCTCATTTCAACTCTTAAATAAGTATATGGTTAACAATCTGCTTCAGAAGGAAAACAAATCGTAAAATCTGTAATTGTCTTCATAAAGCAGAATTATGATTTACTTTCTAGCTTTAAACTACAGTGACCATATTCAGTAAGCAGAGTCATTGACAAACTGACATTTCCTAATAAAGAGTTGTTTACGTTAATAATAAATTTTTGAAATGGCTCAATGGACAGACTTTAATGCTATATGAAGTCAGACCAAAAACAGAGTGCAGAGATTAACTGAACAATTTAACTAAGTATTTTTACAGATTTTTCTGTTGTTTAAAATTTAAAGGCAATGTATTGCATTTAATTTTTTGCTTCCTTCCTCACCCCAATGTTTGTTTGTTTGTTTGTTTGTTTTGTGCAGGAGTTAATTCAGGAAGTTTCTTCAGGTTGTGTTACATAGAAGTTTAGAATATATTACCACAATTATTACTTTTGGGATCTTTTTCTTAACAGGACAT
>VWYH01009556.1:60895-128235 GCA_013399365.1 Pampusana beccarii | reverse complement strand
AAAAAAAAACCAACAGAAGTGAAATACAGTACAAGAAAAAGGGAAGATCCATTGAAAGAAATAAAGATGTTGGAATGACAACAATAAAAAAATCTATGCTAAGTTAAGAGCAGTTAGTGATGAAGAGAGACGAACAGAAATTAAACACATGTTGATATGTTGTAACCAGATCTAGCATTTATTTAAGTATTTAAGGAAAATGGACTTCTCCAGAGATTCTTAAAAATTATCAGATTAGTAAGAACGTAGGAACAATCTGTTAAACAGGTGGTTTAACTCCACTCCTACTGAGATATGTAGACCTTTTTTAATTTTTAGGAAATCTGTCCTAAATGGATTGGAAATACAAATTATCCCACTACTAAATACCTCTTTTTTAGCTTATAGTCACAATTCTTTTTTTTTTTCTTTTTAACTTTTACACTAAAAAGTCAACTGTGTATCTGTAAAATATACTGAAGAGTCAAAATACACGAAATGCAACAAAATAACTCACAATTATTTTAATCTCCTTTTCTTAATACTTATATAGCTTCTTTATAAGAAAGAATTATGTCCTTTCTAATCTGATTCTTCTTACCAATGGTTAGCTTTTTACAGTTTCATGTATTTATTTAAGGTGACTAAAACTCTTTTCATCCTATGGAGGAGCTTAATGAAACTTTAGCGTTAAGTGTAACTCCTACCACTACTTAAGGTCACTGTAGAAACAGCCAAAAGTGGAGAAACTTGGCCATGGTGTGTGAGCACAACACAAAATAAATGTTTTGGACAGGTTTTCCCAGGGACTGGAAACAGAACAGAAATCGACATATGGCTCTTTGCCTGACCTAATAGACTCCAGTTCTTGGAAGGGCAAGATAGTCTTAATTGAACACAATAAAAACAAGACTGTATTGATTTCTGGACATGATGAATAATTCTACCTCACACTATATTGAAGATACCATAACTGACATGCCAGCTTGTAGGTTACATAGCAAAGGCTGCTTCTCTTTTGGCAATTGTTTAGCCTTTCTGGGTGTAATTACCCTGTTCTACTACACACACAACACTTCATGCATTTGCCTGTTTAAAGCAAATCTAAAGGGGTTCCTAAGCACATTAAAATCTATGAGAGTTTATTCATTGTAAAGCTGTTCTGGAAAGACTTATCCTTTGACAGCAGTTGAGTTTGCCTTATCCTAAACGTGACTGAACTGCAAATATTCAGGATATGAAAAATATCTTAACATTTCCTTCTTTTGTCCCACCACCTCACTCTATGGATGGCTCTGCAATGCATCTACGTTCACATTTATCTCACACCTCCACCATGGAGATGTGAACAGAAGGTCACACCTTAGGATAACTCACGTTGGGGGGAACCTCAGGGGATGTCAAGTCAAACCTCTTGCTCAAAGCAGGATCACATATAAGAGGACACCAGGGCATTCAGAGCTTTATCCTGTCAGGACCTGAAAACCTCCAAGGATGGAGACACACAGCCTCTCTGTACAATCTGTATTGATGCCTGATTGCTCTTATTGTTCCTCCCCCTCTGCTCTGCACTGGTGAGGCCGCATCTGGAGTGTCCAGTTCTGGGCTCCCCAGTTTAAGAAGAATGAGTAATTACTGGAGGGAGTCTGGTGATGGTCTATGAAGATGATTAGAGGCCTAGAGCACCTTTCTTAAGAGGAAAGACTGAGAGAGCTGGATCTGTTCAGCCTGGAGAAGAGAAGCTGAGTTCTTATGAATGTTTATAAATATCTCGAGGCTGGGTGTTAAGAGGATAGGACCAGACTCCTTTCAGTGGTGCCCAACAATAGCATGAGGGGCAACAGGCACAGACTGAAGCACAGGAGTTTCCATCTGAATATGAAGAGAAACTTCCCTACCTTGAGGGTGCCAGAGCCCTGGAACAGGCTGCCCAGAGTGTTTGTGGAGTCCCCTTCTCTGGAGACATTCAAACCTACCTGGACACACTCCTGTGCAATCTACTCTAGGTAAACCTGTTTTAGCAGGTGGGTTGGACCAGATAATCTCCAGAGGTCCCTTCCAACCTCAACCATTCTGTGATTCTGTGAAGACAATCCCTGCCCTTGACTAACTGGTTGTGGTCCCTTTGGCACACCCCAAGTTGTTGTTGGGTTCCTCTGTGGATGGGGCACACTGCTGGATGTCTAACATGTCAGCAGCTCAATGTCTAACAAGATCCCCAGAACCCTTCTGTCAGAGCTGATTCCCAATCAGTCTCTAGCCTGTAAAATTTCAGGTACTAGTAATGAAGCTTATATTGGCAAACTATGCTTTACACGTATAAAATTTGACATTAAATGGTATAAAATAGTCTTCATCAGTATTGGACAGAAGGTGAAGGCTACTCGCGTCAGCCTCTGGAGTCTTCCTTCTCTTGTAGAAAAAGGGAAACTTTCTCATCGGTGTTAACAGGATAAAAGACATTTACTCTTTTTACTTACTTTTATCCCTTTTGTTTGTGGATGAGAGATATATTTTCAGAAAACATAAACATTAATTCTTGTACAGTCTTTTCAGAGTTTACTCATTTTAGAAGAACAGAGAAAAGCTCGTATACTGTCAAAAACTGGACAGGGAAGATCTACGTGGTCACACGATCTCAAAGGCTCCCACTATTGTAGATCTTTGCTGTTCTGAGGTGAAGAATATTTCTGATTTTCTGAACATCTAAGGCTCTGTTTTAACCAGGTCAACTTTTTCAAAGCAAAACCGTCCAACTAATCTCACTATCACACCAATGAGCAATCTCAGAATAACCAAGCTTTGTGTGATCTTCTGTCATATACTTTAAAACACTGGCGAAGTGGCAAATTATTTAAGGTTTCTGATTCTGTACAGGCTAATAAGAATACTTACGTTTTGATGAATTTACTGGTTTTCCTTCATATGTAACAACAAAGAAAAGTTTAAAGGATATATGAGATATCTACTTCCAGCTTTAATTAAAAACAAAATAACAACACAAGTGTGCTGACACTGCTTTTCCATTTTAACCTTATTGGTTTGAACATCATTTAACAACTGTGTTTAATTACTGTTAACATCCTACCTTGAATATGCAGCATCTTGTATTGCACTGAAAAGCAACGCCTCATATAGACAGATGTATTCTATGATGCTACTTTGTGTGTCAATAAAACTGACAGAACAAAGGAAGATGAAGAACATGTAATCCATTTGTCTTACAGGACCTCCACAGAGAAGACACAGCACCTGTTATTCAACGTTATTCAAATTACAAGGAAGCATTTAATAACTAGCGTCATGCTCAGCATGAAAGATAAATGTTGACTACATCTATCGTGGGCAGCAAACTCCAGTGCAAATACTGTTGATGAGTGCACAGCTGACCTGGTACATCCAGAAGTTATGGCACAGCCCCTCGCACGGAGAAAATAGCTCCAGACAGCAAGGGACACAGCTGAATGACCATGACCTGTGCCTGGGGAATGCGGTTGAGATATCACAGCTTCTCATGTTAAGGTCCTTGCATCACACGCCATTGGCCTTGAATGAACTGCACATTTGTGAAGGAAGAGACTTGGTTCTAAACCAAATATGTTGTTGACATGTACTCATACTTCAGATGAAATATTTCCTTTTTCTGCCTCTTCCTCTTTTATGTTGTCTATTTGAAGTAAAAGCTCATAACATCTACCCAGAGAGGGTATTTATTCCTTATGGTAATTATGGATATAATTATAATATATTTAGTAAAGTAACTCATTCAGCTACTCAAGCACCACTTCCTAGCAGACATTCTGCATTATCTCTGTGTCAAAAGATGTCATTTTCCTCTATCAAAATTTATTAGCTTTGTTCATGTGAAAGATATTGCTAGCCAGAGGAAAAAAACAAACCAAAACAAAACAGAAATACATTTATACTATTATTTTTCTAGCGAGAAACTATGCAACATTTTCAGGGCAAGTTCATCCATCTGACACGTGCACTTCACCTAGATTCAGAAACAAGTCTCCTATGGAAGAGGAAATGGGACTCAGCTTGTTCCTTACATACTTCTAAGGGTTTTTTTTTAAGGAAAAAATTCTTTACAGAAAAGACATAATTTTACCTAGGAAGTTCTACTGAAACCCTTTGATGCATACACCTTACAGTACAAGCAGTACACACCCCCCTAGATCTGGAAAAACATTTTCCATTCTGTGCAGTTTTCTGCTTTAAAACTTTGAGAGGAAAATTTGCCCATTGATTAAGGCACTACAAAATCACAAATTAGATGATGGTGGAAGGGTCCTCAGGAAATTGTCCAGTCTGAAAAGTGTGCTCAAAGCTTAGTGACCTAAAGCAGGTTTCCCAGGACACTGTCCATTCAGATTTTTAATATCTCCAAGAATGGTGGTTCCAAAATCTTTCCAGGCAAACTCTTCAAGCTTCTGACCCCTTTTGCAGTACAAAAGTGTTTATTATGTTTAAATGGAATGTCTTGTGTTTAAGTGTGTGCCCAGTCAAGAGTCAGAGGTTCAATTTCCAATTGTTCCAGACTCTCTCTGCAGATCTCTTTCTGAGACAGGCTCCCTGTGAAACAAGGATAATAGTATCTACTCTCTCAGACTTGTGTCACAGGATACATCTATTAAAGATTTTAAAGTACTCAAGATGCTCTGAAAACATGGTTTAAACGAAGAGTTTTAACGAGACCAAAAAAAAAAAAAGTATGACATTATTTTTTTTTTTCCCCAGGAAACAGGGTTTAAAGATGGTCAGAACAGAGGTTCATAACACTTTTATCAAAACAAAACTTTCTCTGCAGTAGACATTTAACTTGCCCATTTAGAGTACTAACGCAAACAACATTGTTAGAAAGTGAAATAAAATGAGTGAGTTATTTACCACTGCATTCACTAGAAAAAAAAAACAACTTTAAAACGCAAAGATTTTTCAAGTTATGCAAATAGTGGAAGTAACATATAAGATTTTTATGATATCTAATATTTGTGTCTGAATTCTACAGTGTGTTTCAAAATTATAGACCTAATTTCAATGTATAGCGGTTTCAAATTGGGTCCATCATTTTGAAACATCCTGTATTTCTAATTTTCCTGTTCTAAGAATTCACATTTTTTAGAATGATATGCACAAGGCAATACTGTCTATATGTCTTCTGTGTGCATATACATTGGAAATGCATTAACTCTCTTAACAGAAAAAGATAACCTTCTCCTCTTTGTCCTCCCCCTACCTCCTCCGATTACCATTTTGTCCTGACTTTGAAATATCTTTGTCATGAGGCTATGCTAAAAGTCATTACATTTAGACCAAGAAGATCTGGCTATTCCCACTCCCTGGCCATTCCCTGGGCTGTGGCCGGAGTCAGGGTGGCATTAGCTCATTAGCTCCCTATGAAAGCCTGCAAATCAAGAGATACAACCCTGACAAACTCTTAATTTCATCTCCTAATTGCATACCAACAGTAAAATAGAAGAATTGGTTGTTGGGGCTACTTTTTCCCATTTTGACCAGCTCAGATCAAAGTGTCCTGAAATCCATCTGAGGTGACACATCAAGGTAGAACAGTCAAGGAAAATTAACAAGCTTCATACAGAGGAAAGATATGGTCAGTGTTGCATTGTTTTAAATTTCCATTTTGAATGAAAAACACTCGGTTCAGTTAAGATGACACGGGGACACAAGTCTACAACAAAGTCAGAACTTACACTTCTGGATCATTATCAAGTATTTCATTTTGGCTTTCTGGTAATTTCAGCTTGTAAGCCACACATATTTGCAGAGGAACCAACTTTTTCTTGTGGCAATGGAAGAAACTAACTGATTGAGTAATACGGGCAACACTGAAAAGATGATTTGTACATGAAAGATATTGTGATAGAAACTACAGATTACTACAATCATAGGAAACTTTCTATTTTGGGCTGTAGATTTTCATGCACAAAATAAAATTTTAATTAAATGTCAGTGCTTCATCCAAAGTAGATTTATATACCTCAAGTGACGAAGCTTCTGTGAACAGATTCAAGGTGAAATGATGACAGTTTTATTGATGAAATTGTGATATTTTGCTATTATATAGATAGAAAGGGCATTTCTCAGAGAAAAAGCTAAAAAGATGAGGTGAAACCACAAAAATGATTAGATATTTTTACAAATGTTAAAAATGTGATGGCTGCTGCTTTTTTAGCTTCAGTTTCATAAGCAAAAAAATGTTCACACTTCTGCTAACAGAGTTATGTCTTCTATGGGAACTGTGTCATTATCCGTGTTTTCAGAATAGCTATCATATTGTTTCTATCTTAAACCATAAGCCTGAGCCTGTTACTTTTTCCTCAAGTGGGGATGTTTTATTCTGAGCACCCCTTTCAAAGTCAGTGGCCAATTAAAGTACGTCTCAGAGTGGGGGAAAAAAAAAAACAAAACAAAACCAACAGGATTTGACATTTGCTAGATGTTATCGTTGCACATAAGAAACTAGATGGACAGACAATAATTTCTAAAGTTATGGAAGCACCTTAGCCTGTTTTTTCGTAATCTTATTAAAAATCAAATTCACAACATCAATAGATCCTTCCTGTGCTATGTAATTACATTACAGGCATTTAATTGAAACTAAATAGAAATGAAACTTTGCCTAGCATAGACATGTTCTGATGGTAGAAACTCAGCAGGAGGGTGTTAGCTTATTAAAGATGTTCTTCATCTGTGTAGCACTTTGGGAAATAAATATGTTCTCTTTTGAAGTACTCTTTGTCTTTTTTAAACATTCTAGCAACAAAACTAAGATTTTTCAGTTAAGTAAAGAAGTTGCATTTTGCAAAAATGACCCATTGAATCAAAAATGTGAAAGTGGGTGTTTATCATCAAAAGCTTTCAGATGAAAAAAAACATATACAGGTACACAATTTAGTTGTTAGTGAAGCAACTGGTTTTACTCACATTAATATGAAACACACTAACTGCAAAAATCAACTCCTTGCTTTAGTGGATAATTTGATATGTTCCTCAAGGGAAGCAATTTAAAAAATTCTGAACTTCTTGAAAATCCCAGTGCACGCTCCCCTTCTGAAACATGACATAAGTGCTTCCTGAAAGCAGGACTATGGAGTGTTGTGTTTTGCACAGAGAATTTCCAGTACCAAAAGTACAGCAATAATTTCCGATGAGCAACACAAAATTATTCTGAGAATTTTTGAAAACATTACTGCCCCAGCAAAACCCTGTTGTGCCCAGTAGTCTGACTTAGAAATAACTACTTTTTTATTCTGTTCTTATTCTTTTGGTTAGAAGTATATCAACAAAAGTGCTTGAGTTAAGGAATTATATTATTTCCATATGACACACCAACATTTACCAAGGGACATTGCTAGACAAAAAAAGGAACATTCTTAAAACAGCAATTCAGTCGCTATTAACCTAAAACACATTTTCTCAGGGAAAATGCAGTCGTGCCCTCATGCATTATATGGAAGTGCAGAAAGACTGACTTAGGCTTTCCTGAGATATGCCAGGAAGGGGTTACATAGAGGGCTAAATTTCAGAGCAAAGTATGGAAGGGGTTACATAGAGGGCTAAATTTCAGAGCAAAGTATCACCGAAGTTGCTGATGTAGGAGCTCTCTCCTGAGGAGGCAACATATAGACTGCACCATTTACTTGCCAATTAATCCAAGGAGATACATTGACATTAGTTCCAGAAGGAGATGCTTGCCTGCCCACTTGCCTAGAGGTAAAAGCTAGGTTTGCAGCTACCAAACAGCAGGATAGGGGAAACAAATGGGGGAAGAAATTGGAAAAAAAGGACTTAAGGATTTTTTTTTCCCCATCACTGTTTTCTTCAAAAAGAGACCTAAATGTCAAGCAGCTATCTGGTCTGATACAATGCAAACAAGCTTCATTTATCACAAAAATGCAATAAAAGTTTTAGATTCTTC
This sequence comes from Pampusana beccarii, assembly GCA_013399365.1. NCBI lineage: Eukaryota > Metazoa > Chordata > Aves > Columbiformes > Columbidae > Pampusana > Pampusana beccarii. The sequence goes on along the minus strand of VWYH01009556.1, from coordinate 120,311 downwards.
TACAGGAACGGGGACCAAGTCAATGCCTAAAAAGATAGATTTGTCCTAACAAAGGAATGTCAAGTCACTGCACGCATCCTGCAAAGAAGAAAAATAAAAATACATTTCCTGCATGCAAGAAAAATATCGACATGTACAGTCATATTTACAGCCTCTTGCTTGCTTAAGCCTTGTAAGAAATACCTTGATGTAGTAAAATGTCTGTGCAGTATTCAAAGCAGCCTACACTGTCATATCCTGCTTGAAACTGTTCCAAGCATGTGAAACAGGTAAAAATTGGATATGTGAAGTGCATGTGGTTCATACTCAACAGATACGGTAGGTTTTGCTGCTCATTGTTGTTCCTCCACATGGCTCAGTGGCTCAGTGTAAAAGGAGTTTGTTAGGAGCTGCTGAGAAGAAGCCCCCACCAATGGATCTCTCTGATGTCTAAGGGACCATTACAGAACACTACAGCCTCAATGCGAAAGCGTCTCTTCACTTAAAAAAGGACATCTTGCCTTTCTTTCTACTTCTACGGTATGGGCATTTTTATTTCTGGTTACTTTGTGATTTCTGGGAAGGGCCAAAATTGCTTTCAATTATTTCATAAGCTTCCTTAAGGTTTTTGAAGCCCTGCAGGGTCTGAGGTCCTTTACTTTTATTAAGACGGTTCCAATGGGAAGTTATGCTGAATGAGAACAGTACTGACCAAACAAGTAGCTGAACTACTTGTTCTTGGTGAAATTTGCTATTGACCCAATAAAATTATTTTAGTTTATATATCTAGCTGCAAAGCTTTGTTATTCCATTATTGAGTATTTTTTCTCCTTAATGACCATATTGCATTAGCATTTTTGTTTACTATTTTGTGTATTGTCATTGTGTACAGGGTACATAGCTAAATGAAGAAGAATAATACACAACGCCATTTCCAAAGCCCTGCAGAGTCATTGAAACTTTTATTGAACCAATGGTTACCACATAGAGTCATTAAAATGATTCAGTTTCTCCTGGCCTCCCAAAGCTGCAGCACTTCTAGGAGACAAGTCAGTTTTGTGATTTGTATAAACAACAGGGAATAATTGCTACAAGGCAGGAATGGGTGCCTCCTACCTCTGCAGATGGTCCCAGGGCCCCATTCATGCAAGGATGAACTAATGGTGAAAGAAACTGAATTTCTCTATTTTATAATAGCTGGCATAGCTGCCAGGCGAGCATGGGCAACTCCTGGAAACTCTCAAAACTGCAGAACAGGCTGAAATTATGAAAAACATCACTGGAGCGGGAACAACATCATAGGGCAAAGGATGCTAACTGGATCATGTTACCCCAAAAAAGCATGATATGTCAGCTTAAGAAAACATCGAACCTCAACACTTCCGATAAAGCCTCTCCTAAAAAAGCTTCAAATAAGGCAATGTGCCACAAAACTATGCTAGGTCTTGTTAGTCTATGTCTGAGGTCAATGATATCACATACGGGTGCTTTGAAAGTAAAAAGAAACAGTTTTGTATCTGGAATTATGTCATCTGTTGCAGAGTTTATATCTCTACTTTACATCACCGGGAAAAACTGAACATTCAGCAGTTTTTATATTTTTCCTTTCTTTACATATTTTTATGTATATGAAGAGTTATTGCAAAGCAAAACATCCTGCTTTTATTGCTATTGCTGCATGCCATCCATTAGCAAACAAGTTTCACTACACAATTGTGTATTTCTGTTTTAGATGCATTACCACATCCTGCCTTCCAAATTACACAATAACCGTGCTAAACAGCTTAGCTTTATTTTTCTAAGAATAGGATAATTTGTAAATGTGACAAACAGTAATCATCCCACATTTAAGATGAGTCAAACAGACTTTCTCCTTCAGCTGAACTTTCTGATGACAACCTTTGAAATTGACAGATTAAAAGTGATTTGTAGCTGTCAGAACTGTATAGCTTGCTGAACAAAATATGCATAAAAACTTTACAGATGACTGTCTCTGGGCTTATATGGCAGGTTATGTTCTTATACCCACTGCCAGTTAAATTAATAGTGTCATAATCTATCTTCTCTGTCAGGTGTAAATGACTTTAGTACATCAATAACTAGTTTACAATGATGTCCCTCCAATATTTAAGACTGTATATTGATTTCACAGTTTGCACAGAATAGTACATATACAATGCCCCTATTTTGCTGTAGGATGGAATTTCAAATAAGTTAAACATTTACAGTCTTAAGAAAAAGTAATAAAAATCGAAGGTCTTGGTAGCTTTCGAGGTACCTAATAACAAATTCTTTTGAAACTGCAACTTTTAGCAATAATGGTCCTATGTTTGTTTTCAGCTGTGTGAAGTCACGGCACAACCGACAATCCTTATAGCAGCATTCGTTTATTATTTCACACCTTAACATGTCTCTATACAATGGCAGTGGATGAAAAGGAAATTATATCCAAGAATTAAAAAAAAAAAAAAATAAATAGATTCCACAAAATTTAGATAGCAACCATAATAATTCAGAATGAAGTTCCTTTGCCATTATTATAGATATATAATTATATATTTTGTATATGTGTGTATGTGTATCTATATTTTAGCGAATAGGAGGAAATAAATGCAATAGTTGTTTGAGCTGTCACAGTTCCTCACAAACCCTTCTGTCTACATTTTTGCTTTGTTTCTAAGTGAGCGTGGAATATCCAAATTAAATTCAAATTCAGGAGCCACCATGAAAGGCATATAAAATGCATCTAGTTCTAGCTGCTTGAATGTTCCTTCAAAACGCGTTGAGCACTCATTTGATTTCTAGTGAGACAGAATAACTAAACTATCAGCAAAACCCCAGCACAAAATAAATTTACAAAAAGTGGTTTTCCCTCTCATTTTATGAGTTCATCTGAGACACAAATTTAATATGAATGTCACCATAAAGCAAACTAACTCAACAAAATGACTGCCTCAAGAGTCCCAGTGTTCTTGCTGTACCTTAAGCTAACAAAAGCTTGTGATTAGAAACTAGAATCACATTGCATCCCACACTGAATTTTCATGCACTCCAAGATCATACTGTATGTTTGTAGTGGTTTAGTGAAACCATGTTTCCCTAATTCACCCCTTTATTAGTCTGGCTCAAATCTCTGTCATGAATAGCCACAAATTACTGCAGGAAGAGTTTTAATACTCTCTCAAGATAGATAATTTTATGTGGAGTGGAAAAAAGCTTGTGTGTGTGTGCACACATATGCACACACACAGCGCTTGCTTTACCAACCAAGTAAAATGCCTGCAAAGTGTGAACTACTGAAGTTGTATTGAAATGGTTGTCTAAGAGAAAAGGCTTGCTTCTTTTCACCAGTGGTAGTGCAGAGCATTTGAGAAGTTCCTGTAATAGTTATTCTGAATTTCTTAGAAGATTTTCAACCAATTGTTTGAACAATTGACACCTCAGTTAAAAGTTAGTTTCCACCTTCAGGGTAAATCCTTTGGCCAGTCCTGTTGTTATATAAAACCTGCCTGTGCATACATATGTTTGTCAAAACCCTCTATAAGCTTCGTGGTGCAGCTTCCAGGAGAAAGCTGAAAAGATGTCCAGCTCAAAAAACTCCATTAAGTTTGTTATTAGTGTGTTCACATTAAACTGTTCACATTTCTTGCATGACTTAGGTTGGGTTGTAGAGTCTTGAAAAGAAATACAGGTCTGGGACAACACCTCCTTGGATATACCACTAGACTACATAAAATTTGAAAAATATGCCACTTTTTAAGGTAGCAGAGTAAATGTACATGCTGCAGATATACCTCGTTATCCTTTTCTGTTCCAAAATAAAAATCTGACCTACTCCTCCCTCTGTCTGGCAAAGGGAAGGTACCACAAAGAGTTCACTGAGTTCCCACTAACTCACTGCAGAAACTGAATACTTCATTCTAACGGCACTGAGGAAAATAACTACCATTTTGTGTTTATGTATCACTACAGCTTGCCCATTTCCATCCTAGTTTGTTCAATTAGGTATGATTGTACGGGATATAGAATTCATGCATTTCTCTGTATGCCTGAGAGTGGTGCACATGGGGCTCAGACTGACTTCATAACCGATCTGCCATTCATGGTGTATGTCAGATTTGAATCACTCAAGATCATTAGTGCAATGAAGCCATATTTTCTTTTGGGATGTTGAATATATATTGGTATACTGCTGCAGAAAGTAAGGGTCAACATGTCTTTAGCCTGAATAGGAGACTAGGCAAAAGTGTTGACCAGGAACCAACTTCGAGCTGACAACCTGACCTCTGCATACTCTTAGCAGTCCTGTACTCAAAAAGTTCTGTCAAATGCTTCCATAAGTTAAAGCCCATAAAGATGACTGCACAGCTCACATAATTGTTTCAGAATCCATTTTACTCTGTGGAAACTGTTCTTCTAATGTGCTTTGTTTTTGCAAAAAAGAGAAAAAGAGTAAAGGATGTCACCATTTCTGATGATGTTAAGCAATTTGTAGATCTCAATTAGTAAGGATTTCGGTATACGACACGTGCTGGCCTGTTCATTTGTATATACGAAATAAAGGTATGAATGAAACGGTAAATCTGATGCACACTGGTATGAAGTTAATGGGTAGAAGAACAGAGGCTAATGATACAAAACAGGAACAGAGAAACACCACTATGAACTCAGGATTCCAATGTTATTACAAATGACAAGAGACAGTCAGATCTTGGGAAAAAGAAGATTCAGCTTCATCTTATGAAATACCAAACAGAAAGCTGCAAAATTCTCACTAAGCTCTGCAAAGTACTACCTTCCCAATTCTGGAGTTATACTGGCTGGTTAGAAAAGTCCTGGGTACTGTTAAGAGTTAGTTTTACTAAAAATACTTTTTTCCCCTTTATTTTCTCTGTTCAGTCAATGTAAGTAACGCCAAATATTGACTAAACCATCTTGATTATTCAGGTCTTCTCACTGGTGCTTGAAACTGTTGCTTGAAGCTATCGCAGTTTCATGTTCAGATACAAAGCTCAGAGGTTCATGTACATTTTCTCTTACAGATTTTAAAAGAGGTCTATTTTAAGGATATTTGAGGATTTTAAGGATATATGAACAGTACTTTAAAATCACTATTAAAATATTCCAGATGAAGGTCAGTTAATCAGACATCCAGTAGTTTGCGTGATAAAATACAAAACAATAATCTCAAATAATTTTACACTGCCCTCTAGAGGTGGTATTTCCTTCATTAAATCTGTTTAGAAAAACTAAACCTTATTAAATTAAAATTACTCATTTAAATTTAACATATTTAAATTCATCTCTGTCCAAGTTAGATATACATTCAGACACAAGTTTTACTTTAAAAAAATCAATAAGATTTTGAAACCGAAAATGGGACTTAAGCAAAATATTACATGTTACATCTATAGAAATAACTTTTTGATCAATAAACAATCTAACAACAAAAAAAAAAGAGTTAAAAAATGTTATTTCTACAGCTGCATTTGGAGAACACTTCGAACACAAAAGTCATGGAGCATTAGCTACTCCAGCAAAAGGGAAAAAACATACTATACCATAGTAACCCGACGTCATAACAAAAAAGGGTGGAGGTGGGAGGTGAGACAAGGAGGAGGTAAAATTTTGTGACAGTTTCTTCAAGAACATTGAATATTTCTTTTTGAAACTTAAAAATAAGGTCTTTGCTTTTTCTTGAAAATGCAATTTCATTTCTGTTCTTTTTGCTAAGGACAAAGGAAATAAAATTCAATGGCTTTTTTTTTTTTTCCTACAAGACAAAAAGAGGCCAAATAAGTTTCTATTGAAAATGTTGATTGCTATTGATATAACGTCATCAATTACTAAGGAATTATATACAGCCATTTAAAGAAAAGAAATTACTAGCTGAAATAAAATGCTGCATAATTATATGAAGGATAAATTACTTCCACTAATTTCTCCATCGTGCTGTTTGTACTCCATGCTCCTTTTCCACAGCCAGAAATTTAAATTCTTATTTTGTCAGCAAGTATTTTCCATAGACTGAAAATTAATTGTAGAAGCAGTTATTTGAAAACAAATTTTATCAAAGATTTTTTTTTTAATTACTGTACATATGCTAAGGGTTTCCCTCATCTGAAAATTGTCTCTGCACAGATATTCTTCTAACATTAAAAAAAACAATATGGAATAATGTTTAAAAACTATGAATTTGAACAAGAAAAAGTATTGGACCATTTAACCATGACCATATTAACTTTTCTGTGTTAAAATAAACCCACTTTTAGGTTCCACTGACCTTACTTCATGATCAGCTTGCTCTAAATACTGATCCAAACTGCTAGATCTAGTCTGGTTTGCCTGGGGTTAAAAAAGACCCACATGGGCACAGTCAGTCTGCGTCAAAAGTAAAGTCTATATAAAATGGTTTCCAGCACAACTCGCAATTTCTGAAACAATGTTTAGTAAGTTTTACTGGAAAAATTGCCATACCATTTATCCAGATCAAAGACAAATTTTATTATATTTTCAAGGAGATCTGCTGTGTTTCTTCCTCAGCTTCTTGCTCCTCACAGGGATGAAGATTTTCCATCTTTCCTGAGTGGTGGAACCAGCTTGTAAGGAAATTTTTTGCCTCCTGTCCCCCTACCTTTTTCTCTTCTGAGATGTGGGGATCTCTTTCACTAGTATGAGAACATTTTCAATGACTTCTGTCATTCAGTTAATAATTCTACATTTTCCTCTTCCCTGTACCTGAGTTTTAGGGTCCTTCCTTCCTTCCCTCCTTCCTTTCTTCCCTCCTTCCCTCCCTCCTTCCCTCCCTCCTTCCCTCCTTCTTTCCCTCCTTCCTTCCCTCCTTCCTTCCCTCTTTCCCTCCTTTCCTCCCTCCCTCCACTGGAGCCTCACTACAACACGAATGCACACAAATAGGAATACAAGCCTTGTGGTGAAAATGGTGTTTACTTCAACACACAACCGTACCAGGGCTCTACTATACGCCAAAATAAGTTTGATCAATTAGAAAATCGATTTCCGAGTTCCAGATTCACACATTATGCCATTCCTCATAGGTTTGCAAATAAGCAGAAACGACAAAATGTGTCTTAAGATTTTAAGACAGGTGAACTTGAATTTGCCTATCATCAAATGAAAAATAGAGGACACATTCATTCGAGCAGGACATTAGAAAAAATGACTTTTCCTTTAGCACTGGTATGGAATTTGTCAAATGAGGTTGATCATTAGATGTTCAATATACCCACCTGTTTTGGAGTTCGGCTCTGAATGTTTCATTCCCTACCAGTGACAACAGAAAAAATGAGCCAGATATTGCAATGAGAAGAATAGATATCAGTTTTGTTTTATTCCTTTCTTCCCGTAACCTGGACAGACTTTGTCAACTCTCAGGGGACATGACATCTCTCAAGGTTGTGTTTCTGACTTGGAAACCTTTAAACAGGGTAAAAAATAACAAACAATAGGTGCAACAGCGTATATTGCTAACAGTACATTGTGGAGACTTAACAGTTCTCTATCTGCTAAGAGGGTCCAGGCTCACCAGTATTTCAGCATTATAAAAACCCACTTGCAAGGATAGGACCTTAAGTGTCAAAACTTTTTCTAAGGGTCTTATGAATATATATGAATGTATCTAACTCAAAATATGTCANAAAAAAAAATAATTAATTTAAAAAAAAAAAAAAAAAGAAAAAAAAAAGTGAACTCCAGGTGGAGAAAACAACAGCTGAGCCACATATTAAAAAAAAAACAACAACTGCAAAACCAAACAAAAATCAACAAGGTACTGTCTGTGTGAACTGCAATAAAGGAAAGATTTTTACTTGCATCACCATCAAAGGTTGGAATTAAATAAATCTTCAAATTATTGCTGTACATTGCTGTTATTATGCACCTTTTCTCCTTATTGCTTAGGCCAGGACAGGAAGCAACAATGCTAAAATAAGAAGATAAATTATTTTCAACCTGGATGAAAAAAACATGAACCTCTGGAAATCTGTCAAGGAAAGATCCATTCTCATAAAAATTCTAGCTCAGTTTTTCTACCAGGAGATCTGACTATAACTCATCATTCCCCATGTTTATTTTATTTGGGTTTGAATGAAGAGATCAATTAGAACTTCTTATTTTCACATTTCTTTTCAATCTGAATGGCAATATTAGTGCAATCCTGTTTGTATAACAAGATAAATACCCAGTAATTAAAGTAAATGAAAAAATAACCACCACAAAACACCACTGTATAGCCTGTGGAAGAGAGTCAGTGCAGGAATAAACAAAAGGTAAGAGAATTGTGGATGTATTGAGTTGACCTATTGCATTTACAGGTCAAGTTTTCAGAACTAGCCTCCAAAACTGCATGTATTTGCTGTTTATGCCCATAATCAGGTACTTGTGCATTCCGATCAGGCTGTCAAATGCAGGCAGCTTGCAGCTGGACAGAAAGTTCACAGCATGCTCTGGTTTAGGGATCAGTTTGAAAATATGGACCAGAATAACTGTGAGACAGCTCGGGGCTGGAAACAGCAAAGTGTGACTATTTCTTCACATGATCTCACTGTTAGTAAGTATTTCTCAAGTTGGATCGATTTAGCCTTATATCTTCGTTAAAAGCAGTGGCAATTATTGTCTCTACAGAGATGTCACAGAAGCAAAAAAGCCTGAGAAACCTGCCTATTGCCAATGTTGACAGAAGAGGCAGGAATGCACCCAAATGGTTCAGAAACTCTGTCACCCGATTTATCAGCGCTTCTCCATCCTCTGCAAGGTAGACTGAGGATGAGTGCAGATCCTACTGCTTTCTGACTCTAAGGGGTATGTCAGTTTGAGGGCAGAGCTGTGCTAGGACACTTCCTAGAGCAGCAGAAGATCTGGGACTTTGTCTGATGTTTCAGCTCAGCCTTTCCTTCTTTCTGGAAAAGCTAGGCTTGTTCGTAGGCACCTGGGGACCAGGCCATCACTCTGCATCAGCTACTGGAGTTCAGCGAGCACAGAGATGTACTGCAAACACCAACAAATACACAACCACTTTTATAATAAATTAGAAAAGCAGGCAATGTATCAGCATGATGCTGTATTTCCATAAAAGTGGGAAAGATACCATTGCCAGAAACTAGAGAATGGCAAATGCTTCTCTTCTAAGAAGCCAAACCAAAACCTTTCCTGATGAGGGATGCTTGATCTGTTCTCATTTTTTTCACCTTGGAGTCAACTTTGCCCCTCAAAAACTATTATGTTTTCAGTAGGTCCGTTTGGGCTTATGGCTAATTCTAGTTTAAAACATAAAGCAGGGAAATTATTAGCATCAAGTGCTGAGCATGAACTGCCTTTCTCCCAGTGAGTGTCAACAGCTCTGTACAGTGTGACTCGTCCTTGTGGATCTAGGGAATAGGATTCCAGGAAAAAACAACACAAGTGTCATCTTTGCCCTGTAAGCTTTTCCTAATAGATCAAGATAGAGATTTTTCTCCCCTTCAGTGTCTACCTGTCACTGCTCTTCAATCTTTCAAATAAAAAGTAGAACTGCCTGTTAAGGTTTCCTTTTAAGAAGCTAAATCTTTTATTATTTTCAAGCCATTATGACTGCAAAGTACTGTTGAAACTCATGCTGAAGATGCATTTGTAGGTGGACAGCTGACGTAAAAGTTCATCCTGAGTAGAAACACCATCACACTTTATTTTTCTTGCCCTGTCTTGAAGAAGGGGTAATTTTTAACGTCTGCCCTTCCTGGCCACTATCTCATGCGTTTTCTGCACAGGTCTTACGACAAGAGGTTTCTGCAACATATTTGGAATTTTCAACAGTAAACCCTCAGCAAGAAATTTGTAATGTGCTTTGGAAGCAGCTCTTGCTGCCTGACATGCCAGAGGAATGAAAAGAAGAGGTGGTGAGGAGAGGCAGCACAGAGTCGAAATATCTTACTCTCTTTCGGAGAAGTGTCTTAGTTTTATTTATCAGCTGTATCTAAAATTTCATGTTGTGAATTGGGGATCTAGAGATTTACATTAATAAATGGTTCATTTATTCCTCAATCAAGCTTCCTTCTTCTAACTACTATGAAAGACTAGCAAAACCAATGTGCTAGAAAAAATTTGTATTAAAGTAGCTGGGGAATGTTTTCTCGAATTAAATTAGTGATGGCAGTCTCGGAGAGATATAGGTAATGAAAACTTTTAATGAGTGTGCATGTGACGAAAAAAGCATGTGCTGCAAGCCAAACTTGCTTCTCATTGCTCTTTTGTCACATCAGATGTTTTCATACAAAAACATAGACTGTCCATGTTATTCACCACATCTGGTGTCCCAGTTTGGGTTTTTAGTGAAAACACACAAGAATGTGACAAACTTTGATTGATTAGCTAAAGTGAGTGACAGCTTCCTTCTAAGTGCCTAGACCTGATAGCGTGCATCAGCACAGAGGAAACTGAAATGTAGGTGTCAGCCGAGTGCAGCCGCAGCTCACGCTAATTTTCATCAGGAGATCCAGCTTTCGCATCCTGTTCACATAGACGCCGAGAGCTGAGCTCTGGGTTATTCCAGAAAATTGTCAGAGTCTGACTTTTATTAAAGCTCGCTTTGGCTGACAAAATGCTGACACTTTTCAGAGAAAATGCCTGTAATGTTATACAGTGTGAAACTGTTAACCGCTAGGCAATGAGTAATCCTTAAAAAATATATACTGTTTGGAAACTAATGTAATCTTCATAATATCAGTAAAAAATAGCATGTTGAACATGAGAGAAAAACACATCGAGTAAGATCTTTGGTGGAGAGTTCCAATAGGTACCCCCTCTGTGCAAAGATTATCAGTTTAACAAAGAAGAACTGGGATAGCTGGGCACAATAGCAACATCTGATATATAAATATATCATTTATACATAAGAAAATGAAGTATTTTTGCAGGTCTGTCCATTCTAAAATGAGCCTGGTTTCATCGAAAAGTTATGTACATTTTCCAAGCAAAAAAACAAGGCCAATTTCTTCTCATATTTTCTTAAGTGTTGCTAGAAGATGTTGGCAGCATGTTCTCCCTTTCTGGCAGGACTGAGGGTGAAGAATGAAGGTTCACTCCTCGAGAGTGTGAAAGAGATGTTCGTATTTTCTCTTAAAAATGAGACCCTTAAAATGAAATTAAAGACGGGCAGAAAAAGGTTCGAAATGTTTTCCTTTTATAAAAATATATGTATATATATATTCCTAATTCACAGAGGGCTGTGTCCAAAATATCCAGCAGCCTTTTGCATATTGTCTTCCAAGAAAAACTTCACACCTGCCCTCCCCAGTTGGGGAGGAACTTCAATAATCTTCAGAAATAAATATTGGTCTATTTCCTGCGCTTATTTGTTTGACATGCATCTGCATACAGAACATGAGAAACATCCCTCTAAGTGCCCAGTACTATTATATTTTGAAGATCCATGTTTTCTAATGTTTAATTTCTGGAGTCGTGCTGTCTGGACCAGCTTTCTCTTGCCACTCTTCTTGTCCCCTTCCCACACTCAGTTGTTCATGCTCGAGCATCGCAAGTTGACCACCTATACTGTTAAATGGTTGGAACTGTTTTGGTCCCTCCCAGCTACAGCTCCCTCAGATTATGCCAGTTCAGGGACAAAAACAGACCATGCATGAGCAGCTTCCCAGCAGAGCTGTCCGACACTTTCTGGTCTCCATTCCAGAACATTTAATTTACTCTGATAGATTGAGCCATAAGGACTGGATTCATTCCTGTCTCAAAACATAAGACAATTGTAATATAGGAAATTAGGAGATTGATTCCTAATTGATTAAACTAATTTACCTGCCATGACCCTAACACTGATAAATTACACCAGCTTAGTTTACCGAAGTTGAGCCTAATCTCCATAAAATAATAGGCTGGTAGATGATTACTAGCACTCTCAACCTGTACTCACAATTTTTTCTTCACTAAGTATACTGTCTGATGGCTAGCTGCTGTTCATCTGTGAAGCTAAACATCATCCAAGGGCCATCATGCAGACGTTTTACAAGTCCAGGTCAAAAATAGACATTGTGTGACATGCACAAATTCAAAACATCTCCTAGCCCTTACATTAGTACTATCCAGCCTGTGGATACATCTCATTTTCACAAACTCTTTTTTCATTTAAAAGTGGCCAACCAACAAAAAAACCAAAACCAAAACCAAAACCAACCAAACAAAAAACAAACACAAACACAAAAACAAAAACAAAACAACAACAAAAAAAACCACAAAAAAACCCGCAAAAACCAGGAGAAACGTGGCCAAATCTAAGCTAAATACTTTAAAATTCCCTGAGTGTTTGAAATCCAGACATACATCCATTTCCACACTTTACAGATACTTTACAGATGTTCCCTCTCTATGTTACAGTCATGCAACAGGCCTGGCTGTCGAATGCTTTAGGAGCTCGCATTCACATTTTGCACTTGAGCCCAAAACTCAGTCTTCCGTGCGTATACTTTCCTGCCTCTCAAATTTTCCTGCAAATGACATATCCCAAGCAGCTGGCTATGTAATTGCAAAAAACAAGCGTACACCAACCCATCAGCTGGAAACAAACAGATCCCCTTCTGTTCCTCCTTTGCACTAGTTGATCGTAGACTGACTAAGGAACCAGTATAATGCAGCCATGAAAAATAAAACAAATATAATCCTAAAATTTGATCCTATTAGACCCTGGGAAATGTTGACATCACTGCTTCAAATACTGGTGGTTTTCATCTGGAGTATTATATGCAATTCTGGTCATGCATTTCAGGAGAGATTAATCCAGAGTGGAACATGTGCAGAGAACAATGGCTAGGATGATCAGAAAAAGAAAGAACTCATTTTACGACAGGCTGCAATTATGTGGTTTGTTAACATTAATCAGAAACAAGTAAAAACTGTTGAGTGAGTGGAGAGAGTGAGAAAAGGATTGTAGATCTATCAGAAGAGAAGAGAAAACATAAGGAAAAATTATTTACCCTACACAAGAAAACAGGAAGAAGAACGAATGGGATTTATTGACCATAAATAAGTTCAGGCTGAAAGCAAGCTTCTCACCCAACATAGTGACGTGTTTAGGGACAGCCTTCAGATTTTAACAGTAAGAATACAAACCTTTGAGTAAACTTGATGAAAAAGCTACTTCAAAGACCAGTTTTCATCTGCCACTTTACAAGTACATTTAGCCAGCCCCTGATGAAGGTCGTGACCAAACCCGAAGGTAACGGAAAGGTCCCTTTTTCTTCATATGTTTATCACTTGGATACGACAGTTAAAGTTATCATTTAAACAGTCAGGATCATCAGCTGCCAGGTCCCAAATACCATTTTAAAAGGTTATATCAGATTTTGCACGTACAAGTAAGAAAAACGACCCTAGATGTGTACGTGTAAGTGCACGGAAACGCTGTTTTCATACTCTGAATATACATACAGCAGAGAAAGAAAACAAAGTCAATCTCCGTTACCGGTGTGCATAAGGAAAACCCCAAAAACAATATCTTTTACTTTCTTTGTTTTCAGTGAGCATTTGAAGTTCAAGAGAAAAAGCAACCACAGGGTCTGAGCTGCTAAATCAAACAACATCTCAAATTGTTCTGCCACTAGTTCTCATGCAGTTAACATCACTTAAGCAACTGGGAAAAGGAGGGTTAAGCACATGGGGAGAGAGAACACATACATCAACTATTTCTGTAAGATTGACTTGGTTTTTCTTTACAAACTAGTGTTTCGTTTTAGTTTTTTTTCAATGTCTTCAGCTAACAAAAAGTTGTGAAGGTATTACTTCGTGATCATCTCTGAAAGTGTGGAGTAATTAGAAATTCATTTTGACAATTTGTTAGCTGTTGTAGTTCAGATATAATGAAGACATAAGATCTCACACACTATCTTGCACACTATGCATGCAGAATTATGCAAATTAAAGACATATCTGTCTAAGTCAGAATTTCATCATTAAAGATTTTTTTCCCCATGTGCCTTTTAATAGCTTTTTTTTTCTAGTGTACATGTTCTTATTCTTTTTATTGATCTACCTCTGAAGATTTGGTGTCTTGGATAGTTATAATTTTCAGATTTTGTTCTTTTAGCATCTCTTTTGGGAACTTTTAAGTGTGTAGTTCAATAACTCCTACCAAAAAAAAAAGACACTAAATCCCTACCTGTTAAGGTTTTTCCCCTGTGAATGTAAAGCCAATACTGATGTGACATTTCCATGGTAGACATCCTGCACAAAGTGTTTTCTGTGAATATCACACCCACCAATGTCAATAGGGGTTTTACGTTCATAAATCAAAGCCTGTTTAAGGCCCTGACTTGGACACAGTCCCTTAAAATTGATTGCATTTAACACAATCTTTATGTTACAAGTGTCATTATCAGAGAGCTTACAGGTTAAATGTCTCATTCTTCAAATCACTATAATAAAATGTATAGAAATGCAAAGACTTTAGGATTTTTTTTTTAAGCAGAAAGATTATTTCAGTAAAGCAACAACTAGAAACAGGAGAAAATGCTGACAAAGTTTTTCTTTTGGAAACAAAGCATATTCTGCTCCCTCAATATCAAAATATAAAGCAAGTCTCTGTATGCATCTTGAATATACAATTCTTACACATAGCAGTGCTTCTGCTTAAGATCCTGGAGAAAAACTCTGTTACCTACAGTTTTAGGGGAGAACCTTACCTGTCCCATTAGTACGAAGGACATCTCATCCCATCAGTTAGGCTTTGGTCCAGACAAGTGAGGACAAATGCTTTCCTATTTCCTCAACCAACTGCATGAAATGTTCAGAAAAACTTTTTCTTTTTTTTTTTTTTTTAAATGTAAAGCACAGCTGACTGTATAAAGATTTCGTTATTTCCTTATTTCATAAAGAAGATGTCCTGGTGCATGTACTTGCTCATGTCAAATGTAGAGCGTCCATCTGTTGTGATTCATGCCGCAAGCACAAGCAAGACTCTGCACACCTTTTGGATAGCTGCACATTTAGGAGAAGGACCTTAAGTTTGGCAAAATGGGGACAACAACCCCCAAATCCAAGACAATAACCAGACAATCATCAGTGGAACAAGACAAAAGCAGAAAATTTGGTGAAAACCTAAGACTCTGAAGACAAATAGCCCTTCCCCCAAGTGAAAAACATACCCAAGAAAATAGCAAGATATTTTTTTTTTTCCTGTTAACGGAGCAGCCTAACACCACAATGCTAAATTTCTGTGACACACACCATGTCTTTGAAAGTGTTTCCCTAGATTCATGTCGTGGGACAGCTCTTTAGTGTGACACTTGCCATAGCAAATACACACAACATCCAGGGCTTTATGCTTTTCTGTGTGCAAATGAGTCGTGTTGCTCCGTGACAACCTCGCACACCGCCCAGAATTTACTGTTCTGTGACAGTATCCAAGATCTGCCTTGCAACACGCTTGCAGAGGGTGCTTACAGAAACCTTTAGGCAGAGCCATGGGTGACAAAAATAGGCGGGTTTGGGTTTGGTTTTCTTGGCGTTGGGCTGGGGTGGACTTTCTTCTTAGATAGCAAAGCTTGACCATACATGACAAAGGCACAGAACTGTAGATTCAGTCGCATCTTCTCTTTTAGTGGTGGTCACCAATGCTTTCCCTCTTTGTAAGACCTTTCTACTTTGTTACTTTCCTTTTCTTGCCCTTTCTACCCTGCTGCTTTCCTTTTCTTGCTTGAGTCCCTCTCCTTGGTTTGCACCTTATTTCATCTCCCTGGACCATCTTCAGGACCATTTTCACCATACTTCTCTGCTAAATCCTTTTGCCAGAGCTGCCTTTTTTCCATTTTTTTCCCTNTTTTCTGGCAGCTGTTGCTAAAACATGTTGTTGGGTCACAGCTGGCAGAAGTAACAGGGGTCCCTCCTAAACCCATTGATGTCCACTGGAGTGCATGGTATTCACACAAGAACACAAAACCAATCTCATAAGCGAGTCAGTGATAGCAAATCAGTGATTTTGTCCTGAAAAGATGCTTAAATATGTATGTTAAACGCAAGCACAGCCTCCCTGGTTCATTCAGTACTTTTTTTCAGTGTAGAGGATTAGAGATTGATTCTGAGATTTTATGGGGTCACTGATCTAATGGCAGATAAACACACAGTCATCAGAGGAAGGAGCTCATAAGGCAGGGAGCAGTGTCCCTTAATGCAGTCTGCACCCAGGTGCACACCAAAGCTTTCTGAAGAGGGTCCACCATGCTCATAAACCTATTGAACAGCCGCGTATATTCCCAGCTGTACTCAAAATCATTGGAATTTCTGGTGTTTTGTTCAATGAGGACATAGAGGAGCTTCTTCCCTGAGGCCATACCATGCTGGTGTCAACAATCACACTGATTTTCCCCAATTTGCATAGCATCTCGGTCATGCTTTTCTGCCCAAGATGTCCTGTGCAGGAGCACCAGACCACACAGGTACAAGCCTGTGCACACCTGATGTCCAAGGCTCTGGGGATGTGACCCCACAGACTTTCTGTTGGCTCTCTGGTTCCAGCTAGACACTGATGGTTGGCAGCCAAAGAGGCACTAAGACACTCATCCATATCCTGCTACTCCATTCCCCACTACTGCTGCTGGTGAATTTAATTTGTTGGATTAAAAGCAGCTGAGGAACCCTGCACTTAAAATTCATTACCCATATCCGAGTCACCTGCCGCTGGATCAAAACAGCTTTGTATGTTTTCAGAAATCAGAAATTATGTCTTTCGATAGCAGTCTTCTAGAGTTGTAAACACATTGTATTATAACTAGGGGTTATTTATAGAAATTATTTCCTTTGATTCGCAACCTACGCATTTGTGCCTGCATCTGCCCTTTTTTCGCTTTCTGAAGAGCTAGAATGCAACACTGAATGCCAGAGTACACAATTTCTTTTGTAGAATGGCTTAACAGCAATTAAGCACTCTTCTACTCTTTTATAACCACTGTGTGAGAAGTTACTTAATGTATTATTTATATTGGAACAGTAAAGAGAAGAAATGGAATAAGGTGGTATCTTTGGGTGAAGATACAAGAGGAAAATACAGCTGCTGGTGGCTGCACAGAGCAGCACAAGCCATCTTTCCACTTAGCAAATATCATCACACAATTATATTCAGAAACCTGGAATAGTGCAAAATATTTGGGCCACCATGTGCAATGCAGTGACTATCTAGTGCTTTCACTGGTTGATCAGTTTCATCATAACTAACTGAAATTAAAAAGGAGAAAATCCTGAAGGTTCTCCTCGGAAACCGAGTCAGAGTCTTTCACTGATTTTCCATAGTTCATGGCTTTGTCAGTCTAAAAAAAAAAGGAAAAATAATTTAGAAAAGGCAGTATCATGCAATTTTGAGCACCTGGTTGATTTGAATGAATCCAGCTAAGAAAATCAAAACATGTACTGCGAAAAGTAGTGGTGACATTTTTGCTGACATCCTGATCTCTTTCTCTCTAAACATTTATACCTTGATCATTACTGATAGCCTGGATGATTTTCTGTGCTAACTTCAACATTTTCACACAAATGGCAAATTTAAATAGACAATGCTTTTCCACTGGAGCTATACAACCACTAAAAGCAAATTGTGAGTTTCCAGTTTTACTGGAAATAGGCTGCCTTCTTGGAACAAGATGCAGTCAAAGAATGACACTTGCTTTTTTTTGCAAGATATAGAATGACCAAAGGCAGAGGGTAGTTTAATGTAACATATTGCAGAGCTCTGCTTGTTTTCATGTTTAGACAATACTGTGGCAGAAGTTTTACCAACACTTTTGAAAATACTGATACTTTAAACATTATAATACGCATGTTATATAAATTAAAATTATATCCACATTATGGCCTAAAGGATGCTAAAAAAGTACACGATTTTAATGATCCAGGGACGAAATAGGTTTTGATCTCACATATCTTAGTGCATAGGCAGTAGCCATTATGTATTTATAGAATATGTCATCATCAGTTAAGTAAATCTTTTCCTAATATTACTGTTAAAATTTCTAAAGACCTATGGATGTATGTATGGGTGCTGATTTTTAAATATTTATTCAACAGTGTATTTAGTGTTTTTTAGCACATGAGTGTCAGTGAGCCTGTCAAAACAGTGTTCTTTTATGGTTATTGTGTTTAATTTTCTACCTGTTAAAATAAAAATATTTAAGTTATATGGCAAATAGCTGGGGATTTCCCTATAGGGTTTATCACATTGATTTGTGAGTATAGCATACAGTTGATCTAGGAGGTGAGGTTATTCTCCATCCTTTCAATTAAAGNAAAAAATCCCTCATAACTCCTTGCCTGATAAATGATAGGGAAAGTTTGACAGATCAGAACGATCCGAAGCAGCCTAAAACATTTGGCACAATGTGTGTCTGGCATACAGAGACTGCCTGTCAAATGCCTATGACTCCATACAGCAGCTAGGGACCCTATGGAGCAGCAGATGGACCATTAAGGTAGTATTAATGTAGATGCCATCAGTTTTCAGTTCTGACTGGGACATACTCTTTAGAACTATGAGCAGCTGCTGCCATTTATTGTGACAGCTTCCTGCTAACTTTTGCCAACTGGCACAATCTGACTCTTTGTACCTGAGCTATTAAATGTGTGACTTCCACCGTTTTATTCCTCCAGAGAACTCTTTTAATAATCCTCTGAAGAAGGAATGAGGCATTTATCACCAAAGTGAATACACACACCATACAGTTCTATTGTCCTTCCACACTGCTGTGGATTTTACATCAGGAATAAACATAAGGGATCTTCCCATTTCTTACATAGTCCTCAAAATAGGCAAAACCTAAACAATATTTAAATGTACTGCATTTCAACTACTGTTTTAGATTGCTGGCTTNAAAAAAAAAAAAAAAAAAAAAATTTTAACAAAAAAAAATAAAAAAAAAAAAAAAAAAAAAAAAAAAGGAAAGCACTTTCTTTTTAAGTACAATTCTTTGCATCAATGAGCATAGGTCAATATTACAATTATAAAGGGATTTTTGAACACCCACTGGTGTACTTAATATCTAAACATTCCTTTTGTGGAAAGCAAAGCTGTCCATTCTTGTAATGTCTTTACTGCATAGCAGGAACAATGCATTATAAATGATAAGTGATCATGTATTTGTTATCACCTACACTATAATTTTAGCAAAATATGCAACAATACTACTGGCAGGAAAAAAAACCACCCTGTTGTACATGTCTTTGATCCAGCTAGACTTCTAGGGATACATTACACCATTTGATTGTGCCAAACAAGAAAGCTAACAGTACAGCACAGCATAAGGTTTGACATACAATAAGAACTGCAGCTAGTCATTATAAAAAATGGCTGGCAGACATTCATTATGCTGAGCTAACATCTTTTCTGCTTCAAATCTTCCTGCAATCTGACTAATAATGTATGCATGGACTTCTATTGCAGATCTCTGTTGCTTGATGCTACACTACTCATGTATACATGTATAATCTCCCTAAAAAAATCTAAATGAGACAAAAACTTTTAAAAACAGGGTGTGCTGATATGTGCAATAAGAAGCATGCACACTATTGAAGCTACAGAGGACGAAAGTGTTGAGCCTGCCTATAACACAAAAAATATAAATTAAACATAACTAACCATTAATAGAAGTAATTTACCTTTTATATAAGCAGAAAACATTTGAAATTATATTAGCAGTTCCAGTAGAAACTTTCAGAGAAAATAAACACTGCATATTGGAATGATTTTACTTCAAATATAAATTAACTTTTATGTAAACACGCAGTATGCACTGCACATACTTAGCTTTTCTATATTAGATTTCTTTTTGGCTATATTTTATGGTACCTTTTCACGTCCTGTAAGTGAAGATTACCCTAAAATGGTCAGTCTTTTGATCTATGTCCGAGTTTAAGCAATTGTCCAGAATATGCAAAATAATACCTATCCTAGGAAGTCAGAGGGAATTAAGAAAATCTCAGGATTTAGTAGGGTTATGCAGTCGCACCCTAATTTTAACAATTTATCCAGCAGTAAATAGAGGCATATGCTTAAATCTCAGAAGATATAATATCCTTAAGAATGATGAACTAGGAAAGAATCTTAGTTGAAGGAAGACCTTTATCATGTACTCAGCTTCAAAAGCCTGCTCAAGTCCCACTGAAATGACTTTGCTTATTAATAAATAAATAAATAAAAAATAAACAGATACAAGAAAACCAAGCAAAGCATATGCTTAAACGTTTTTTCTGGATGGAAACCTGGAGTGGGATTTGTTGGAGGGGGAAGGAGAAGTGGAGAATTGGAGTTGGAGGAAAGAAGAAGGTAAAAGAACATGAGAACTTAGATGTACTGAAAATATAAACATCACAGGCACTTATTTTACCCAGTTAAGAATGAGCTAAATGAAATGTTATGTAACATTCTACTTAAGTTTAGTAAATGCCCATTCAATCTTCAGGCACTTAATGTAGCAGATAACTCGAATGTATAGCAAACTGCTCATGTGGTCTCAGAGTAACAGTCCCTGGCTTTACTATAAGTACTTACAACAGCCATTCGTGGGCAATACTGTTCATTATCCACTAATTCTCACATGTGCCAAAGAAAATTTTTTTTTTTTTTCATTCTGTAGCATGTACAAATAAATAATATATATATTTATAGAAACTAATTTGTAAACAGAGAATGCAGTTCAAAACCCTGGTCTGGAGAACTACCTGTTGAAGACTATGAACATACCTATGCAGAAACCAAAGAATGTGTCTTCCAAAGCCATCATTGACATTGAGAAATTGCACATATGAAAGTGATTCTCTACCAATATTATAACATAAATTAAATACAACCATAAAATCATTTAGGTTGGAAAAGACCTGTAAGATCACCGAGACCTGAGCTCATCTGTTTTAAACTGTTTGCATGTACCCCTCAGGGCAAGGTAATGTGGCACTAATTGTTTATAAACCTTCTACTTATTACATAGATCTTACCTTTTTGCTTGATTACTGGAGATTTTATATACTATATTATACTGTACTCTACCATAAACTAGGTACATGGATAAAAGTGACACCATGTAAGAACTCAATTCAAGTTTTGAACCCAAATATTAAATTACTTCCAGGTTATAAAATTGGTTAAAATTACGGAATACTTTGTGGCCAGAAGAATATGCAGTCTGATTTCAGACCTGAAGACTACGGAACTGCCTAGTACTGAGTTTTACATTGCTGAAATTTCTAGGCAATATTTCTTCCACAAAGGTAAAAGACGAAAGTGGTTGAGTCAAGTTTTGACTTCAGCTGTTTCTTCTTGAGCCATCACACCAAACCACTGCTGCAATAATTATGTGGGTTATGATATGAAGAATACCATTTTTAGTTTACGAATTTAGGCATCAGCTTACCATGTGGTTCACAAATTGGAGAAGGGGAGAAGTGGTGGAATTATTGTTAATTTAGGAAATAGCTGTTTTCAAAACGTTAGCTGATTTTAGACTGAGCTAAAACAAAAAAAAAATCTGAAAACATGTTCCATCCAAAATCCGAACTTTGCCTTAAATTTTTATATATTAAAATATCTAATGCTTGTTTTCTTAGTGATCATTTGCATAATTATTCCATGAAGCGTGCTGCTATCAAAGACAGTGCATACCAGCAGAACCTTTGGAAACAACTTGAAAGAAAGGGGATATGTATATACAGCAAGGCATTTTTGGGTTTTGTTTGTTGGGTTTTTTTTTTGTTTGTTCATTTGTTTTTTCCCAGTCCAAATAGAAACGTTATATTTGGCCCTTTTTTCTAAGATTACGTATTTTGTAGTGTTTAAAATATGCTGGGACTATAGTCTCCACTTGATTCCCAAAGGAAAAAGCTCATAATATAATGCTGCCATCACAAGTGGACTGAACTGACACCCATACGAGCAATTCCCAGCGCAGAAGGCAAGCACCAAACTATCAGAGGAACGAAACAACCTTCTGGCCATTCTAACTCAAAGGTTGAAATATATTGGCAAAACAGTGTGAAAAAAACTCCACATTTATTAAGTGCGTAGGAATGGGTTGGACTGGGTTGGACACTTTTTTTTTTTTTAGTGTTAGCTGCTAATTTCATTCACTCCTAGCTTGTATATGATAATTCGTGGTTCTGTCATTCCTTGATAATGTCTTTTCTACTTCAAACCGGTTTGCAGTGGTTACTCATCCTCTCTATTGCCCAGACTTGTCTGTTTTAAAATTTCTAAGCCTACCAACAGGGAATTGATCTGGATGAAAACAAAGCCAGGAAACAAGTGAAAAACAATAAATGGAAAGCTATTATTTTGCAGATGCACCGTCCCTGGTCCAGATGACCGCTCAACCAGATAAGTATCAACACCAACCCAAATGCAGAAAAGAGACATCATGATTGGGTGGGCAAGTGGCAGGACACCCTCTAAGCAACAACGCATGCACACAGCAAGTTGTTTTGATCAACACACGGTAAAGCACAGCTGTTGCTTATTGCCAGTGTGCAGAAAGATTTTTTTTTAGGGTAAATTTCTTCAAAGTGTATTTCTCCTTGACTTAGAGTCTTGTTTGTTGGAAGAGCAAGACATGACTTTTGTTCTCAGCCAGATAAAGCACTTCTCTTTCCAGGAGAGGATAAAGATTTGCACCAGCACACAGGATACTCTCTGCACTGCCACACATAAATAATTAGAATATAAACTTCACAATGCAAACAACAGGAAATGCACTTCACTCTCGTTCCACCCTCTAGAAACAAAAGAATGTCGCGTCTTTTGTTTCCACCCTCCCCAACCCCCAAATAAAGTTCAAAGACTTACAGGTGCTTTAGAAAAAAATACCTGTTTTTCATCAATGTGCATATTTTACCAGTTTCAAAAGCATATTAATATCCTTTGTGACTTCAGTTAAAGTAAACAGAAATAATTGGAAAGGTGACAGATAAATTATTAGAAGACAGTATTTAGGATTTACAATACAAACTAAGCACAAAAGAAGGCAGAAATTCTTCACAGATAAATAATTTAAAAGAAAGTAACACTTTTACCTCAGCAGGGATGGTTTATCTAGGATAATATTTATATATATATATTTTAAGAAAACTATGTCTTCATTTCGCCCTAAGTAATACATACGACTATTTATTATAGTCTAAATTTTAATGGAAAAAAAATAGAGATTAATATGTGAAACTTTGAACTAGATCACTCTAACCATTATTAACGCGATGTTTTTCTGTAAACCATACATTATAGCAGGGTGATACTTATGTCTGATTTAATCACTGTACTTTAGATCAGATAAGTACAATTACTCTAAGGTAACTGTTTCAAACAATACCCAAAGAAGTATTACAAAATTAATTAAAATCTTGAGTCTTTTGTTCACTTAAAGTGTATTTTTCTCCTTAGAAATCTTTTGTTACTTCCAGAGGCAAAAGATTCTCCTCCCTTTGTGGAGGACCAAATCACCTTTATAATTTCTTCTACAATTAAATGGATGCAACTGAGGGAAATCTATGGAAACAGGTAGCAAATACATGCAATAAGGCTTTAATAAATAGTCCCAATTAAGAGTGAGTATATTGATACCCATATATGAATATGTGTTCAACTGGAAAATGTTTGATTAAGGTAATTTACAAAATTAAGCTCCCTGGTTATTCTGTTACCTGAAGTTATGTCTCTTCCCTCAAGCAGGAACCACAATTTGCAAAGGACGTATCTCTTGACATATGTGATAACAACAGATGGCACAGAAACACCTGGAACAAATAAATAAAGTGCATTCCTGTGTTCAAGGTAAACCATCTTATCTCATAATATGAAAGCTTGTGACATGGATTTGGACACCCTAATGTCGCACATTACATATATTATCTCTGTGCTGGCTCTGCTCATCAATTGTGTTTGTTGTCAGAGGCTGTTCTCCAAAAAAACAAAATTAAAAAAAAAAATCAAACAAAAAACCAAAACAAACAAAGAGAGTGGGAAGGCGCAAAACTGTGCGACACCTCTGTGGAGGAACAGGCATGTCACATACCTGCAGCTTCAGCTGTGGAAAGCCACCAAGCTGTGCCATGTCACCGCTGCCTTCTGCAGCATCTCAGTTCAAAGAAAGGTGTGTGACATGTTCTGCCTCTCACTTCAAAGACACGTATGCCAAGTGGTAAAAACTGCTGCAAGCCCTTCTCATGTTTTGGATCAGCATTTTATATTTGTTTTTTGTTTTTTTTTTTTCCCTTCTCCCACATGGTGCTAATAAATAGAGGAAAATCGTTTCCATTTTACAGACCATGAAAGCATCAGATTTCAAAAGATAGTGTCAGACCTGTCACCTCGCATGTATGTGCTTTTTTTTGACTATTCACACTGAGCCTCACTTTTGCATTTCATAGTGCTGAGCTAGCACTTTAGAGAAGACACTTTCTTTAAGTAGTATCAAATATAGGCAGGACTGTGCATTATGTGGGCTGATCTGCAGATTTTTATTTTGTGGAAATACATTGCAGGGCTTATACAAAATCTGCAAGGTAATGAAGCAAGCCTCCTACCAGTAAAATTAGTGATGTTGAGCTTAAGGAAATAAAGCAAAACAGATTTACATGCGTCAAGTATCTCAGTTCCTTTGCATAACACATTTATTCCAAACTTCTGATCAATCTGCATTTACAAGATGATCTGAAATTTCATGTCTAAAATATCCTATTTCCGAAAGAAAAACTTCCTTGTGGACATTTTTGGATCTGAGATGAAAATATAAGGTCTCCATTTGGACAATATCTGCATCATGGAAGATACTCAAGCACCTGAAATTAATACTTTAGGAAACAGCTGAAGTGCCACTTGTCTGAAATACACACAAATGGACTAGAAAATGGGACGATATTCTAAAAGGCATTGTATACATTTGTAAATGTTAATATTTCTTATTTTCACTTTTATCAGTCAGTCAAACTTCTGAACCATTGAATAATGTCTGAGAACATCTTAGCTTACCATCAACACTGGAACTCTCTTTGAATGCAAGAAATTATGTATTTCCCAGCAGGATGTTCTTTTAAGACACTTTCAACCCGCTGCACAAATACAGTCACGTAGCACTTCAAATGTGGTTCTGACAACTTTTCTCCACAACATGTACCTCATGGGACTGCTTTCACAAGGAGGATTTCCTGGGAAACAAAGGTTTCCAGGTTCCAAAAATATATCCCCTTGGAAAAGAGGCATGGTTGTGCAGAGATACTGGATTATGCAAGTGATCACACAAACAAGTTGCTGTGGGGTAACTTCAGCCTGGAATTACACCAAGAAGCCTCTAGAAGTTTTTTACCCTGTCACAAATACAATTTATTTTACCATCTAGGTTTATAAGGAGATATTGTTGTTCAGCTGGTGCACTACAGTAGTACACTCTTCCGCATTCTTACGCACTTGTTCGTATTCTTACACACTTGTTCGTATTCTTACACTACATTAATGAAGCAACTTGTGAAATCAGCTCCACTTGCTCTTTTTTATGACATCAGTTTCTTTAATTTCTTTTTTTTTTTTTAAGGGAATTTCTAAAAATTTCTAGCAAGTTGTTTTATTTCAAAAATTGACTTTTTTGTTATGTCAGCTGGGCAGTACTTGCAACATGGCTTAAGTCATACATGAGTCCTCATCTAAGAGTGAAAAAACCATGCAAGACCATTTCTACACAGTATTGGTAACATTCTCTTACCCAAGCGAAAACGCTGTTGTGGGTGAAGAGATCTAGCTGATGCTCAGGCAGGGATTTTTCCAGAGGATACTGATCAACCAGAAACTCAGAACACTTTGAAATAATCAGTAATACAGTTTCTGACTGTGTGTACCACTACGTACACTTATTCTACAACAGAGAACTGTGAATATAGATATCCATATGTATTTTAATTTAAAAAGATAGTATATAGTATTAATAGAACTAGAAACAAGCCTAGACTTTCCAAGAGTTGCAGCTTTGGGGATTTGTTGTATTTTGAATGGGCAAACTAACTTTCATTGACCTCAATAAACGGACATTCTCATTGAATTGCTGTTGATACATATGGAATGCAGTTTATACAAACTGGCAAATGTAAACAGCTTTAGGCTAGTTATTTTTACATATACAGCTTTAATAACATCAATTGACTGAACAACTGCATTTTGCTTTCTCCAGGCCTCTCGTTAAGTTACATTCCTTCTACCATTGCTAATTATGCAATAGCTCTCACAAGATTCCTACAATACTTGAAACTTCTGCTATTGTCTGCAATAATTAGTCTATTTCTCTGCCTACCAGTCCACTTTCTTGTAGGGCCTTGTTTTGCTGCTTTTTTAAAACTGAGCTGAGGTCTCTTGCAACGGAGGATGCAGCCTTGTATCTAATGTGATATCCTTTGGCTCTCAAAAAATCAAAAGAATTCTTAATCCTTAATTTGTAGTTCTAATCTTACACAATAAAAATATTTTCTCAGTGATAGCATTGCATCAAGTCTACTAACATTATTATAAAAGCCAAAATTACCCAATATTTTCAAAATGCACACACTTGAGCCATATTAATTCTAAAACAGTTCAAGCTTTAGAAGACCAAAAAGTGGTTAACTTTCCTTTTTCACTAACACATCTAATGATAATGTATGGATCGAAAACATTGGTAAACTGAAGAGTTGTGACCATACACCTATAGAATATATTGATGTAGAACTTAATTATACAAACACAGTAACATAAAGGCAAGTGAACAAGCCAGAAATTCTGCAGAGACAAAGGAAGTATAAAGTCAAGGAAATAAGAGTACAGAGAATGCAAACATAATCTCATCCTGCCATCATTCATAAGAAGACTAAAATGGAGGCATGGAATCAGGCAAGACTTATTTATATTAAAAACTTTTCCTAGAGAGCTTGTTATCGGCAATCAACTTATTCCTGTGAGGCAGAAATCTGACCAGTGTTCTCCAGGGAAAAGGTAAATGTTGAGGAAGCTCCCCATAACCTCACATGTTTTCTCCCTAGACCTTCTGGGATGCAAACAGGAAATATAAACAAGAAAAAGTCTGATCTTCCCACACCTCAAACTACTTGTGGTGACTCTGAATTTTAAGAACAGCTTATATTTCCATAAAAAGGCTGAAAATCTCAAATTCAGAATCTAACTGCCAAAGACCTAGAAAGAAAGTTAATATAATTTAGTTTTTTAAAATGTCACATAGAATGATTATGACTTTATTACGCTAAGGTATTTTTGAGATGGCAAGGATGCATTAATAAGCTTACACAATTAAACAGGACCATTTCAAGTCAACAGTTTTTGGTTGTATAATGTCTTTTCTTCATAAACACAAAATATGTCTGAAGACATTGTCAAAGATAATCTTTATCTCCATCAAAGCACTACAACCGACTACATATCAACAAGTCTATTTCTTCAGGATTTCTGCAGGACCAAGTGCTTAGAGTCAGAATCTCAAACTCGTTAAATTTAACGAAAGGACAATTTTCAACAAAAACTTTGCAGTTTTAGAAAATCTACTTTATCTAAAAGAAATACACTCATATCTAGCCTCTTAATTATATTCTGTAAGTCAATATGGGCAGCCATGTGAAATCTTAAATGTATTGGAATTTTTCTCCATTTTCCTCATATATTCTCAAAATCTGTTACTTTCATTCTTTCCCCCCACAAACATTGATGAAGATGGATGATGTCATTTTAAGGGCACTCTTAATCATCTCTAAAGGATCAAGGTGATTGCAGAGAGTGTCTTTTTCCCTAAGAAAGGATGTAAAAGTTAACTTTGTCTTCAAATAGGGTAAGAAAGTGAATGAAGCAAACTAAAAGCTGGTCAGCCTAATCCTGATTGCTGGGAAGGTGAGGGACCAAAACCTCTTGTAGGTCATTTCCAAATATATTAAGGATGTGAAGCTGCTTACAAGAACTCAACATGAATTTATGAAATCATGCTTGACTTAACCCGATAGACTTCTACAAGGAAATTACTGTCTTGGTGGATACGTGGAGAGTAGAAAGAGGATGTTGCCTATCTTGACCTTAGCAAGGGTCTCAACTTGTCTGTTATAGCATCTTCATAGACAAATGGATGACGTTAAGTATAGACTAGATACATAGACAGTGAGATGGACTGAAAGCTGATTGAACTGCTGAGCTTATAGCATTGTGATCAGGAGCAGAAAGCACAGCTTGTGAATTTTAACAAAGGAAAATTTAAAGTCCTGCATGTGGGGAGGAATAACACCAGGTACTGATACAGGCTGGCACTTGACTAGCTGGAAAGCAGCTTGTTAGAGAGAGCAGAGGGTTGGTATGGACAACGAATTGACCATGAGCCAGCAATAAGCCTTCACAGCAAAGGCCAACAGCCTCCTCTGCCGTGTTAGGCAAAGAGCTACCAACAGGTTGAGAGAAGTGATCCATCTCCTCTGCTCAGCACTGGTAAGACAAATCTGGAGTGCTCTGTCCAGTTGTGGGCTTTCCAGTACAAGAAAGACACAGACATGCTGGAGAAAATCCAGAAAAGTGCCACAAAGACGGTTAAGATGCAGGAGCATCTTTCCTACAAGGAGAAACTGAGAGAGCTAGAACTGTTCAACCTAGGGACGAGCAGCAGGCTTAGACTCCATGGTCTCCAGGGGCCACTGATAGCCCCTATCATGCTGTGATTTATATTTGTAGGGTACCAGATACTTTTGAATACATTAGCAGATGTGTGAGAAGAATCAAGAAACTAAATGAAGGTGTGTACCCAGGCAAAACATTACAGAATAAAAATCATACATCAGTATATTTGCTTTTTGACCATGTTCTACAAAAGCAAGAAAACTTCGAAAATGTCAGGTTTAAGTGGGAAGATGTTGTCTTTTGCATTTAAAGTCTCACATGTTATACAAAATATGTCATTACCTGTCCAAGTTATGTACATAGGTGGACTAGACTTTTCTGTACAAGATCAATTATTTTGTACAAGGTTTTTGCTTTCGTTTGGTTGGGGTTTTCTGTTCGTTTGTGTGTTTGTGTTCGCTGTTGTGGTGTTGTTTTTTGTTTGTTTGTTTGGTGTTGGTGTTTGGGTTTTTTTTTTTTTTTTTAAGTAACTACCATCCCATAGGAATGTACAATTGGGGCTTTGTGTTTTACAACAGCAGAAATAGGCACTGCACTCTCTTAAGATCTGGCCCTTCAGAAGATCACTGATAACCTTGTCTTTTGTTCCAACTTGGTTTGGGTTCAGGCTTTTGAGACATGTTACCCACTGGGAATCCTTCTGTTCTTCAGAACTGGCAGGTATTCATACCTTCAGAATTTAACAGAAAAGAACAACAGGGACAAAGTGAGAACACACAAGTGACATTACATTCATGGGCTCAACAGCATATTTATTAATTTTATTGTTAACAGGACAGAAAATGTCATTTCAACAGTGAAGAGCATTTTTCTCTGTGTGGAGTTATGTATTTTACCGTCATAAGCTGTTCTATAGAATATGACAGAAATTATTAAGCACTGCAGATAATTAGTCCAACGTTTTGTTCCAACCTTAGTTTTACTAATACAGCTGATACCATATTTCCCACAACACTTAGTTTCTCGCTGCAAATCGTTAAACAGGCAACAGATGCATTTTGTTTTCTGCTTGCACATGTGCAAGCAATTCTTCTTCAAGGGCAAAAGTTACATTAGTTTGTGCTCCTATTACAGTTCATCATGATGTCATCACTGGAACTCCTGCCTCAAACTAAATGTTGACTTTTAAAACTAATTTATTTATTTTTTTTATTCTCACTGAGCATCTTTAACTGCACTTGCCAGAGCCACAGTAAGTGGCGTTCATCTCAAGAATTTTGGGAAGGTGGTTTAAAGTTCGCAGTGCTAACAAGACAGTGACAGATTGTTCATAGAAAGTAACATCGTAAGCCCTACAGACGATAAGGTGAAGATTTTACTATTGTTTTCTTCCAGGAAACCACACAAGCCAGTCTTTGCTCTGGATCTGAGGCAAAAGGCAAGAAAGTTTTCTTTTCCCCCTTCTCCCCCTCTTTTGTTTCAGCAGCAAAACGCAAAGCAAATATACTTCAGTGTCATGATTTTTTGTTGGCACCTTTCCATAGCCAATTCCATTCATGCAGAAAAGGGATGAAATTCCATCATTCGAGCATGACATCTCAAAATTCAAACTTAATGAGAGCTTTGGCAGCTTCTGTCGAAGGCAGACAGTGATTAACAAAACACTTCAGAGTACAAGGCACAGCAGTGCTCAAAGAAAACAGTGATGATCTCCACTTAATTGTAGAAAAGCCCAAAGCATCTGCCAGCAGAGGAGAGCTCAAGCCATAAGGAGCTATTGCTCAGATAGGCTGTCATCTCCAGAGATCAACAACCATATGCTCAGCTCAAGCGCAAACTCCAAAGAAGTTAATTTTCTGACAAAATACAGGGATAAATATGACATTCAAACAAGTGCGCTCACTCATCCTGAACACACGTTCATCTGCACATATCAGATTTATGCATCGTTTAAACAGAAGCAAATATAATTTGTTTGGAACACAAACATTACTGTATGAGCACAGGTATAATTAATCTTTGTCCACTCCACAGGTTCATGTGTTCCTCCGGTTAATGCGTACAGTAAACTTTGGATGAATGAATGTGATTACCTGTTGCACACTGTGTTACTACATAAAATATCCACCGTGGTATTTTCTTTTACCTGCGATGTGCATAATTATCACCTCTTCAGCTGCATCCATAGATTTTTGTCCTGAGTTTTGTGACAGTACAAGGTTCACTTCTGAATGTCAAGGACAGGGACTGTGAATAAACCCAAACAGCCAGCAAGCTTATTTTAAGAAAATTATCATGTAAGTGTGCAGAGCTAGGAAAAGCTTAATTACTTGACAAATATATTAACTCTTTTGTACTTATTTAGTGCCTTATAGTCAAGGCATAGAAATACATTATTAAAATGTATACGCCTGGCATCAAGAAATTAACAGAAGGGAAAAGGTCAATCTAAAAGGGGAACGTACTAGAAAAACACAAGTTATTGAATATAAAGTTAAATGTACTTTCAGTTTGTCAAGGAACTTTTTATCTTTTTTTTTTTTTTTTTTTAATTACCTCAAATGCCCTTCTGCTATATCAAGTATAAAGTATTCTGGTTTTGTTTGAAAATAACTCCCACAAACACCTAGAAAGGGTTCTGCGCACTGACTGAGATAAGATCTTCAGACAGGTCTAGCTGAAGCAATTCACACAATTCTTTTAAATATCATCTTGTCACATGCATTGCATCTGCATGAGCCCAAATTATCCTAAAAAAATAATAATCCTAAACCGAACTCCCAATTCTCAGTCCCTGTGCCTGGCTTTGGGACGTGTTTTAGACCTCCTGAAACAGCAACACTCATCGTAAGGAGGAGTTTGAGGAAAAGAGAGATCAGCCAGTTATTTTATACACTGTTTACACAAGATTCATCACTCGCTTTAAGTATGTTTCTAATAAAGATGTGGGGAAAGTATAAGATGGTAATTCAGCAAGCAGCTGAATTCAGCCTCATTGCCAAACAGATGTTTGTTTCCTTAATTGTGAGACAGCCTGAAGAAACCAGGGTATTGTGGATATCTAAAACTATAAAAGAAAACAAGGCCTGTCCCCAGCAGCATAGCTACGCGATGCTTCATTGAAAGATTTGTGGCAGATGTAGAATAGAAATGCTATAAATAGCAACGGTGCAAAAGAAAATTATAACCAACATGTATCCTTAAATGAGTAAAAGTAAAAGAATGGTCTGCAATCGTTAACTTTCTCATTACAGCTTTTTTTTTTTTTCCCCCCCTTCTTTTTTTGGTATTGATTCTCAATCACTTTTCTTGGTAAGCTGCTAAAATACAGCAGTATCACGAAGCATATGGAAACATCTGAAGGCAGAAAAGGATCCCTGATGCTGCAGTAGGATGAACTGGAGCAGAGATTTATGTGGCAAAAGTGAAGAACGGCACACGAACTCGACACATGGCTTAGAGCACAGAAAATACGGATGGTTCAAGAAAGTCCAGGTTGGCCATCAGTGGACAGGTCTAACAAAGGGCTTTTTTCACCCATGATTCAAGCACACATTTCATCTCTTTTCTTTCAGCAATGACTGCAAAACCTTCAGGCTTTCTCAGGAATTCCCTGGGAATTCCCTACTACCCACTGATAGGAAAATAAAATCACGTCTCCAGTATTTAGAAAACTGTAGGTTGTATCTTTAATTTTGACTGAAAATAGCATGTAATGTGAGCTTTGTTACAGCTTCAGCTGCAAGACACCCAGGGCTGAATAACTTCAGTATTTCCCTCATTTTTGGAGCAGGCTGCTTTGTGGAGGAACACCAGTGGAGGAAGCAATAGTTAGCACAGTCACTATGTACAAACAGCTCAGCTGAGAATGTAACAAAGGGCTCTGTTGTGCTATCTCACAGCACAGCCAATAATGTACAAAATGAAAAAACCTCTGCCAAGTGCATGGAAAATGCAGACAATGTCGTGCCATTGCTCTCACTAGGCTGTTTGTTATGGGCAGAGCAGCTCACTAGATGTAGAGCCAAAAGAAATCAGCCACACCCTGGAGCGCAATAGCAAACAAACTCTTTTCAATAAAAGTACTTCAGAAAAAAANAAAAAAAAAAAAAAAAAAGCCAATTTTTAGAATGCAGATATTGCTGCACTGTCATGACCTAGAGATTCCTCCAGTAGTCAGATGAGATAAATTTATCTACATTTATCTACATTTAAAATTATAATGTACATTAGTTTTATAAACAAAATAATCTCAAAAGTACGACATATTGTATCTCAAAACCCATAATTTTTTGAATGACAGAATAGCTAGTGGAGTATCAAAGAACTGGTACTGAACGAAAAGAATTGATGTGACTTGCAAAATAAATAGAGAAGCAGTTATGTAGGACCTGATTTAACAAGCAACTTAAACATGCACTTTATTTTTAGTGTGTAGATATTCTAATTAAAGCGAATAGGATTTAACACATGCTTAAAACGAAATGTATGCAATTTTTTTCCTGAATCAGAACCTTCTTTCAGATTCTGTCACTCATATTTCCAGCAAAGTTAACAAAATAAGCAATTAGCACCTCACACTGCAAATAGTTCTCGTCTTTCAGCTTGCAGAAGGTGTCAGAGTCTGGCCCCTTAGGTAGCAAATATAAAGAGCACATATGTGCATGCAATACCAACAAAACAGCAGCATATAAGTATTAAAAGCAACTGTACAAATAACTTCAGGTCTGTGTGTGCACTTATCTAGTCTATTTTTGTAAACAATTCATGAAAAGTCAAGAATCATGCACATTGCAGATAATAAGATTGCAATGGAATTTGGCTGCACATCCAGACCCATTTTATTTTGGAGTACGAGAATGCTCCCCATCTTTTTGTAGCAGCTCTGTGTACTGTTTGGAAGTGATACATATGCTTACAAGGCATTTGTTCATTGGACATTCTCTAAGTTCCACATACACAGTCTTCTTTAGTATATAATCTTCGAAAGCTTCTAAAGTCAAAGAGAATTGCTACTACAAGGTAGCGGTGTAGGTAAATAGAAATTGCACATGAATAATTTGTGTTATTCCCATCTTGCTGCCTGATTTGAATAGTTTAGGAAAAAAAAAAAAAAAGTTGTTTACTTGTTTTATCTCTGTATAACTGATTTCACTTATTTATTCCCCTAAAAATGTTGCTGAACCTAAGCAGATTCTACCAATTTGTATCATTTTAAGCATTTTATTGCTTGTAGGAAATGTGTTCTTAAATGACATATGCAGTGAATTAAAAATTTGCTTACTTTACAAAAAAGCATAACCCACTAAATACCACTATAACAGCAGCACAGATCTAAGGTATGTTACCTACCGGACATCAGAAAACATGTCATAAATGTTGTAAGGTAACATTCTCCTTATTGATAATGATGATCTTTTTTGTGCATCTCAGTTGATTAAAGAATGTTCCTTAATCACTTCATTTCACACAGCAAAGCACCTTTGTTCAACAGAACAAAGTCTCCTGTAATGAAAGACTAAATCAATACACAAAAAAGCAAGAATGATTTTTGTGAGAGCTTATGAATATCAGAGCTAATGTTGCAATAATGGGTTTTTTTGCAACACTGAATGCATTTTCACACATTTTTCTGAAGCAATAGAGAGAGATACATTAAGGAACAAGAAGCACTAAGTCCTTTCATGGAAACTACCATTGTTGTGTCTGCTTTGTTCTATATGTTAACTGAACCCTTGTATTTTCTGCAGAAATTTATGCAAAGACATAGTACCTGCCTTTTGATTTTTTCTGTTCTCATTCTTGAACTTAAAGCACAACCCAAATATACACCTTGGTTTCTCTTTAATTGAAATGGAACTGCAACTGTCCTTGCTATCTATAGGCAGTAACATTAGAGATAGCTAGCATTTGAAACTGCCTGAAAATCTGTACAGCTGTTGAAACAAGCATCTTCTGGATTCTTCATTAAGTTGGATTAGTAAGAGTTCACAATGAAA
This sequence comes from Pampusana beccarii, assembly GCA_013399365.1. Taxonomy (NCBI): domain Eukaryota; kingdom Metazoa; phylum Chordata; class Aves; order Columbiformes; family Columbidae; genus Pampusana; species Pampusana beccarii. Next base: position 85,751 of record VWYH01009556.1, on the reverse strand, counting down.
CCATAGTGGTTGACTATATGGTTGAAAAAAACAAGTGTTGGCTTTGTGTACTGATAGAGAAAAAATTCTTTCAGACCTGCCTGACCATCAGAAAACAAGCAGACATATGCAAGGACAGGACACCGATACCCAAATAATTCCCAGAAATTACGCAGTTTCCACAGAAAGCAATGGCATTTGACAAGTTTGGGTTTGTTTTTTGTTTTTTTTTCATACACCATGAATAGCAGGTTTGACTTTCTACAGCCACAGACCTATCAGCTTCACCATAGTAAGCAGCTGACTCACCTTACAAGGAAACAAGGGAAAAACAATCTGAATAAGAGAAAAATCATACCACCTATGGGAGGCTATTGTATTTTCATACACAGTAATGTGGAATAAGTATGTTCAAGTAAGACAGTGTACGGCAAACTGGGGAGGAGAAAAGGAAAAAAAGAGGAAGAAAAGTACAAGTATGCCTGAAACAGTTTTGCTTTAGCTACCACAGATTGGTTTTGAGCAAACATGACTCCCATTGAAGCACTGTGTTTAGTTTAACCCGCACTGTAAAAAAACATATCCTGCCTTAACAATTACACTACTACAGAAAATGTCCTTGACACTTACTAGCAGGAACTGTCAGCATTGCTCAGTTATCTATAACAGGTTTTCTGCTTGAAAATATTTAGAACATAAGTAAAAATACAGAAAATTGTTGTTGTTTGGGGGTTTTTTTAGGCAAAAGCATAGTTAAGACATACAAATCCAACCAGTAGCTTAAAGCAGCATCCATGTAACTCTCCAGACCATATCTGTTTCCTTCCATTAAAATTAACTCTCTGCTATTACCACCTTTGGGTCTGAACCACTGAGAAATTTTAAACCTGTACTTCTCAAGACAAGTCCTTCGAAAGCAAGCGAGAAAATACCATCCACCTTGAACATTTCTTAGCAGTTTAGACATATAACTCTCTTAGCAACTACTGCCACAAAAACAGTCCACACACAGTGAGCTACTTTTTAAGAGCATATGTTTACGATCATGACTTTGCTATGTAAAAAGTTTCAGTGTCGGCAAACAGCTACTTCACCAAGCACCAAATTCACTTGCACATGATCACAACTCTAGGGTCTGTCCAGGGTGCCAGTGAAACTGTGCAAAGGTGGCATAAAGTAGCTACTAGAGTGACTGGAGGTTGAACACACTGTGACCTGAAAACAGTTTCACAGGAAAAACTGAATGAGTGTTAAAGCACTGGCAGGCGGGTACGTATGAAACAGCTGTTTAAAAGTAATTCCGAAGTTCATGTACAAGCAGNGCTTTGTGTACTGATAGAGAAAAAATTCTTTCAGACCTGCCTGACCATCAGAAAACAAGCAGACATATGCAAGGACAGGACACCGATACCCAAATAATTCCCAGAAATTACGCAGTTTCCACAGAAAGCAATGGCATTTGACAAGTTTGGGTTTGTTTTTTGTTTTTTTTTCATACACCATGAATAGCAGGTTTGACTTTCTACAGCCACAGACCTATCAGCTTCACCATAGTAAGCAACTGACTCACCTTACAAGGAAACAAGGGAAAAACAATCTGAATAAGAGAAAAATCATACCACCTATGGGAGGCTATTGTATTTTCATACACAGTAATGTGGAATAAGTATGTTCAAGTAAGACAGTGTACGGCAAACTGGGGAGGAGAAAAGGAAAAAAAGAGGAAGAAAAGTACAAGTATGCCTGAAACAGTTTTGCTTTAGCTACCACAGATTGGTTTTGAGCAAACATGACTCCCATTGAAGCACTGTGTTTAGTTTAACCCGCACTGTAAAAAAACATATCCTGCCTTAACAATTACACTACTACAGAAAATGTCCTTGACACTTACTAGCAGGAACTGTCAGCATTGCTCAGTTATCTATAACAGGTTTTCTGCTTGAAAATATTTAGAACATAAGTAAAAATACAGAAAATTGTTGTTGTTTGGGGGTTTTTTTAGGCAAAAGCATAGTTAAGACATACAAATCCAACCAGTAGCTTAAAGCAGCATCCATGTAACTCTCCAGACCATATCTGTTTCCTTCCATTAAAATTAACTCTCTGCTATTACCACCTTTGGGTCTGAACCACTGAGAAATTTTAAACCTGTACTTCTCAAGACAAGTCCTTCGAAAGCAAGCGAGAAAATACCATCCACCTTGAACATTTCTTAGCAGTTTAGACATATAACTCTCTTAGCAACTACTGCCACAAAAACAGTCCACACACAGTGAGCTACTTTTTAAGAGCATATGTTTACGATCATGACTTTGCTATGTAAAAAGTTTCAGTGTCGGCAAACAGCTACTTCACCAAGCACCAAATTCACTTGCACATGATCACAACTCTAGGGTCTGTCCAGGGTGCCAGTGAAACTGTGCAAAGGTGGCATAAAGTAGCTACTAGAGTGACTGGAGGTTGAACACACTGTGACCTGAAAACAGTTTCACAGGAAAAANCTGGCTGTGACCACCCTCAGGGCCAACAATTTCTTCCTCATGTCCAGCCTGAATCTCCCTCCTTTAGTTTAGAACCATCAGCCCTCATCCTGTCACAACAGGCCCTGCTGAATAGTCTGTCCCCATCTTTCTTCTTGGCCTGTTTTAAGTCTGGAAAGGCCACAATAAGGTCTCCCCAGAGACTTCTCTTCTTCAGGCACCCCAACTCTCTCAGCCTGTCCTCATAGAAGTTGCCCCTCCAAGTAGAAGTGGATGGAAACGTTGAGCAATGCAGGATCTTGAAATCTTGCAGATATTCCACTACATATCTATACCTCAACACTGGAGACATCTCCTTCCCACGTCTTCCCACTCAAATTTCATTGCACAGGAACATCTTGGAATTAGTGCATAAAAATGAAGATGGTGAGGTTACCTCCACCTCCTCCACTTTTGTGTAACAACTGATCTCAAAACCATGTTATTTGAACACCTCTCAGATTAACGCCCAGAAAATTATGTACTTGAAGAAGTTAATCCCCATCAGTGTAAGAAAGCAGCTTAGTGCCCATCTAGTCCTGCACCTGGGTGCACAAGAGTCTCTGTTTATGCTCCCTGGGAATTTACTGGGACAAATTGTCCTGTCATATATTACTGGGATATGATCCTGTCAGTAACTTCATGTGGCGGTTGTAGAAAATCAGGAACCAGAGGTATGAGGTAAGCCCAAGCATGCAGCTAGACAGGAAAATATTTAAGATTTTTAAAATCCATAATTTGAATTTTAAAACATAGCAAAAATATTGGTTCTGCCAAACACAAGTACTGGTATTGAGAATTTGGACTGCTATTCATAATTTTTACTGTAGTCTTGAACATTTATACTATAATCAACACAAATTTGAAGGTCTTATTTGATCAAGGAAGTAATTTGGAAATTTGTTTTGTTTTGGAACTGTTAAAATATTATTTTTAATAAATAGTGAATATTTACAAATAAAGAAAATTTCAAAAATTAATGCTGGAATTATAGTGAAGGAGCCTGGAAAACAACACATGCCTATCAATTCTAACAAATTTCAAGTCCATGAAGACTAATTTTCAAAAATATTCAACACAAATTTTCAAGAAAAGCAAATGTCATTTGCAAATGCGCATCTTTGAAAATTAAATTCTACTGGATAAACAGGTATTTCATAAAATATTATAAAATTTGAGGAGCAATTTGCATGCTTTAGTTTCCCATAGTGAATAAAAGTCATTTTCCCACTCGATCCTCAATTCTTAGTATTAAGTATTGATTGTAAAATTATTTACAATTTCTCTATTAATATGCCTGTATTAATAGAAAGTATTCACTCAGGCAAGAGCAACTAAAAATTGGCAAGAAGTTTTCCTTCCTTCCTTCCTTCCTTCCTTCCTTCCTTCCTTCCTTCCTTCCTTCCTCCCTTCCTCCCTTCCTCCCTTCCTCCCTTCCTCCCTTCCTCCCTTCCTCCCTTCCTCTCTTCCTTCCTTCCTCCCTCCCTTCCTCCCTTCCTTCCTTCCTTCCTCCCTCCCTCCCTCCTTCCCTCCCTCCCTCTCTTCCTCCCTCTCTTCCTCCCTCCCTCACTTCCTCCCTTCCTCCCTTCCTGCCTCCCTCCCTCCCTCTCTCCTCACTTCCTTCTTCTTCTTCCTCACTTCTTCTATTGATTTAAAAATTCAACACAACACCTTTAGAAAAGGAAATGCATGCTTTTATTTCATCAGTCAAGCCCTCCTTCTTATGGAAGACAGGTATCAAAAGAACTTGAAAAAAGAAGAGGAGTGGCATGAATGAAAAATGTAGATATGCTTCACAGTAATGGGATCATTTGGGAAACATAGACAAAACTTTTCTAAAATATAAGCACTTCTATCTGTAAGGAAGATAGAATAGCTGCAGAAAATTAACCATTCAAATTTTAGTACTGTATTTTCTTACCTTGATTTCAGATACAACACTACGGCCAGTTTCGCACAACGGAAAATATGTTGCAAGAAATATCAGGTTTTTTGAGAACAAAGATCTGAAATATTTTGCCACTTTACTTTTTGGAGTAATAGTTTCAGGTCTCTTCTGGAAACGAAACACTATATATACAAGGGGTGAAAACAAGATCCTTCCAGTCAAGACGCGAATAATTTACATGATAGCTGATACGCTGACAAGAAACCTCCATGCAAGACCAAAAAACAAAAAAGAGAGCTGACATTACAGAACAGTTGACTGTTGCGTTAGTAGGTTTATGGCTCACACCATGACTCAAAAAGAAATTACACATTTTTACGGGTAACAGGTCCATCTAGACACATCACGGCTAGTGCTAACCAGAATTTTAAAGGGTTTTTAGAAGCACACTTCTGAGTATAAACTATTCTAAATATTATAAATTATTTTCTAATAGGTTAATCTTTTTCTTGTATCTTTGTAATTTAAAATTCCTAGATATACCTCCAGAGATAAATTGGATAAATTGCTGGAGTAAAGTAATCCCAAATTTGATTCAGAATTGCAAACACCTCCTTTTTTTTTTTTTTTTTAATTTTTTTTTCAGTTACACCTCAAATTTGGAGCAGGCAGAGCACAGTATGGCACCCACCAAACATATCCTTACCAGCATCCTATCACGTACCCAAGGAGGAAGAGGAAGGGGGATGAAAGGACCCGTATTTCACCAGAGGATTTCACCTAAATAAACATGAGATGCAATTACTCTTCAGTCTTTCTCTTTTACCACCTGTTTCATAGTATATCATGGATATAGAGCTCCATATTACCTTGGTGCTCTGGTTTCTCTGGTAGTCTCATGCCAATTTGGTACACCCTCATAAAAAGCCTTATATAATGCACAACAACATAACTTCTTCTGGCTATCAGCCCTCAAACACTGTCTATTTCATGGAAGTTTCATCTACCTTATGTACAATGGTTGCGTTGACTCTCATAGAATTTTAATAAATGAAATCTTTGAAGTAATATTTGCGTTGTAATAAAACATAAGTTCTACAGCTAACCGACAGACATATCATTTATAGGTACGGTTTCTACTGTGGATTCTTTTTTCCTTTTTTTAACAGGGACAAGTAATTTATCCATTTCTAACTACTTTAGCAACCACTTACAAAAAAGACAAATATTTTCCTCTTACGCTGTGGTAATGTCAGAGAGGATTCAATCACAGTTTTAAGAAAACATAATCTAAAGCTTCTAGTGGGACCTAATATTNAAAAAAAAAAAAAAAAAAAAAAAAAAAAAAAAAAAAAAAAAAAAAGCAAAGCTATTATTTGCTGAAAATATCTGGTTTTCCGACTATCTTAACTTCGACTGCTTGTAAAATACGTAAATATGTGGACCAAGCTATAAAAGCTATACATTCACATAGACCATTAGTTATTGTGAAGATTATTCTTCTTCAATAGCAGCCACATAATACAAATTACTGGATTTCTATTTCACAGCTATATGATCACCCATCTTACCCTAAAAATCCTCACTGCAACACCTGATCAGCCATCAGAGCAAATTTCATAACTGATAAGACTTAATTTTCAAGAACTTATAACATACTTATCCAAAATACTATCAAATAAAAATAACCAGTTGCTGAGATTGAAAGCAAATCCCTGTGACAAAGCCATACTAAAAAATGGCTTGGTGGAGCTGAAAAGATTTGGTACTCAGGCTGATTTAGTTCTCATCTTTCCTATAGACATTCTGTTTCGTAGGTTGGAGCATTTGTGATAATCTTTGCACTTTTGTCTGTCTGTTATTCTTGAAAAAGGACTGTTTTTTGTCAGTTTACCTTGTTACAAAATAAAAAAGAAAAGTACAAGGATTTTGGACGAACTTTGGATAAACACAACAGAGCACAGGACAGTGCCCTTTCTGTTGGACAAACAAGATTAATCACTTCAGCAATTTTTCTATATATTTTTTTTCTTGCTGGAAACCTCTGATGTGTGAAAAGTTACCCTAAGGTATAAAAGGCAAGAATCTGGAGACTCTTCAGGTCAGTATAGCACTTTATCACAAGAAAATATCGTTACTGACATTTTAAAAAGATCAGGTGTAATAGTCTGACAATAGTGTGTATTACCTTTGTTTCAGCTTCCTTTTAAACACTATCTCCTTTAACACGGTGTAAAATGTATTTCTTACACAGAACATCTTGATTCAACGTACCAATACAGATTCCCATGACCTCCCACATCCTGTCTGTAGGACTCTGCTCCTGTGCATTTACCATGTGCAACTTTTACAAGATCAGGACTGCTGTACATAAGCTTTTTGTCCTGTCTGCAACATGAGTGATGAAAAGGGATACAGAAGAGAAGAAAAAAAAAAAAAATCGAGGACCTGGTTCTTAATTATAGTGCATGTTACTGTGCCAATCTTATTGCACAACTTGCAGGAAGACAAGAGGAGGGGATGAAAGTGCTAGTCTACCATTGAAATAAAAGAGTTTTCCACAACAGGAAGGTATGATTCCCTAATCACTTCAAGTGCACAATTCTGACAGAAACAAAGTAAATAGATAAATAAATAAATGGATAAATAAATGCAAACAAACAAAACCTCAAAACCAAAAACCACAAGGAAACACCATGCTAAAAACACCAGAGGGATTGCACATGAATATTCTTAGGTCTTAAATATTATCTACAGGCCCTCAAAACAACTGGTTTGTCCTTTTCCATGGATGCTGTCATTGAAGATGGGGTTTCCCTGTTTATAGGAACGTTCCACTGTCAAAGAGGGGGCAGTTGCAGAAATCTGGCCAACACCTTCAGTGAAAGGTGTGGGTTAGATTGCTTTTTGGTATTCAAACAGACGAACTAGACACTAACTTGCCTGAAGACCCGCAGATGTACATGAGATTCACCACTATTATACCCTGAGTTCAGCAGAGCCTAGTGGACACATCTTTGGAGCTCCCACTTTGGAAATTTCCCCCTAACTGATAAAGAGGATAGGATTTAACACTAGCATTGCTCCATAATATTGTCAAACTAGCACTAAAGTAGAAATTCTGAACAACTTAATTAGTATTCAGAATATTTTCAGAGCTCACTTGAAATATTTCTTTCCTTCAAGCACATGGTTGAGCACTTTAATATGATTCAGTGTAATATGACTAACAGAATTCATTAACATGGTATTTAATTATTTGGCTGTGAAATCTTAGTTTCCCTATCTAATTGTAAACACCCAAAATACAGATTGCAGTGACTGCCTGCCACCCTTCTCATAGGAGAGGCTGGAAAATTATAGACAGGCAACAAAAGGCAAGTGGTTTTCTTTCCCGAAGAAGAAAGTCACTGGAGGAGGTTGTGGAGAGCTTACACAGTTTGACGAGCTTCAGCGGAGTGGCCAAGCAGAGAGAGTGTCAGGAGGTAGGACTGAATTCCATCTCCCTCCCACCATAGTGTAAGCTGTGAAAAATCAGAGATACAGGGCAGTGGTGAATGGCTAATGTTAGTAATATCATGAGGAAGCCACTCTCAATTACATAGGGAGTGTAAAAGATGATGACTTGAAGTACTACTATGAAGAAAGTGACTGCCAGCTAAATCCAGACTGAACATCCAAACTGACCTGCCACCACCTCTATCATCTGCTACGCTGGTCCTTAGAAACATCACTTCATTCACGGAATTGTCACCCTGAAGCTGCAGTTCCATTATTTCTCTCGAGGGGTGTACTTTGTCATTATAGACCTAGGATTTCTTGTCGGTCTGTTTTCCTTTCAGCAGTTTACCCCAGTTCCAACACCATCAATGGTGGCTGTTTTTGACAGCCTTAGCAAGTCTGCTGCAGCTAGTCACACTCACGGTGAATAGCTTTGCCTGAGTAGGATGGATTTGCATATGCTAATGTGACATCTGGCCATTGTGCAATTACTTATTTCTGTAACCCTTGAGTAGAAGATCTTCCTAGAAGATAAGTTAACAATAATCACCACTCAAGCTTTCAACTTAAGTCTTCTTTGCTATAGGTGTCAATCTTAATCAAAAGATCCATTACACATAAGTCTGAAGGCAGACCAAGGGAAGCTACGTAAAATATCAGTAGGATATTCCATATCCATTCAGAAACAGCTGATCTGCTTTTATATAGTCAGAACTTTGAAACGAAGAATCAGAATTTAAGCAAACTTGGATATTGCAAGTTTTATCTTTCCCAAGGTGGGAGTTAATTCAGATGTAGACCAATATATAACACAATTATTCAACCACAAAATGTGCACTGTGGTTAGCAGTGGTATTATAAAGAAAAATGTAATTTATATGACAGCTTAACAAAGGTCAAAATGTAACCAATAGGGAAATAAAATATGACTTTTTAGCTAGAGTCAATAGTGATCGTGTATTTTACAAATATCTTCTTTTGCCAACTACATTTAGGCCTTTCGATCCTAATTTCAGTAGGAATTTTAAACTTGGGCAAAAGAAATAATGCTTTAAGTAGAGGAACATCATTAGTCCAAACCTTTGAAGTTCAGGAAGTATAATCTCAAGGGCAATTAAACACTGAAGAGATCTTCCTTATCCAACCAGATTATTTCAGTTTGATTCCAGAAATTTCCATGAGATATGTAAGATTATTTTAAAGGACACTGCATGATCATATTTGGCCAAAAAAAATATTTTAATAAAAAAGATCTTTAAAAAGCCTAAAATCACCCACACATTCATGATGAATTTTCTTTAACAGAGCAAATATCTGAACAAATAAACATTCTTCTGAATTCCTTATATTCCAAAACAGTTGTGCCAACAGCAGTAAGTATTATAGTGATTAGTAGGCAAAAAAAAGAGCTGTGGTTTAAACACATGTCATTTTTTGTTGTCTTCTGGGAGAGAAAGCCACTTAACACTAAGTTTTGGTGAGATTCAGTTCACCTATGTGGGAAATCACAGCTTACCATGAGTTAGGAACATGATCTCTCAAATGGAAGCAAGACCAGGAGCTGTCCTCAGAAAATTTGTACTCCAACACTGGACAGAAAAAAAAAAAAAAAAATCACACTGTATGTTCTTAAAATCCAATGTGTAGACAGAAGCGGCATGATTTGGTATACAGGCACCTAAGCCTGTCAACAGCAGCAGGAGTCAGTCTTTCCAACAATAAGCATCTCCCTAGGCAGGATTTACCAACACTTTCCAGCAAGTAGAGCATTGAACTAGGTATGAGGACACCTCCTCAGATGCGGGAGAGCTACATCCTATAGTGTTTGTAGAATAATGTGTCTTGAAATCACACTCTGTGTTGTGGAGTAGTTCTAACAATCTTAGTTTGAGGCGTTTTGAGCAAAATCTTTGTAGGTGTTTCCTATTGAATCTGTGCCATCGCACATGCAGAGAGCAGCAGCCGTGAGCTCCAAGGAGAACAGCCCATAACTCTAGCACAGTAGTGAAGGTATCCAGGTGGATAGGGAAGACTTTGTACATTTGACCTCATGCTTTGGTTTATCTTATGTATTTGAAATTAGACAGTTTCTGTTTTATAGAATAAAGAACTGCGGAATGGTCCAGGTCTGAAAGGACCTTGAAAGAACATCTGGCCCAGCCTTTCATGGGAAAAGGAGCCTGGATGAGATTACCCAGCACCCTGTCCAATCACATCTTGAAAACGTTCAGTTATGGGGATTCTACCATGTCCCTGGAGAGGTTGTTCCAATGACTGATTGCTTTCACCATAAAAATAATTTCTTCTATCGAGGTGCAACTTGTACCCTTGGTCCCTTGCCTTCTGCACAGAGAAGCTCTTTGTGAAGAGAGATCTTCTGTCCTCTTTGTACTGGAATTCTGTGCCTTATCTTCTCCGGGGTGAAAAGACCTAACTCCTAGAGCGGGATGATCATGTTTGTACAGTGGTCCTGCAGCCTGGGATCCGATTTGCCTTGGTTGCTGCAGCAGTGCACTGATGACCCATGTTCATCTTGTTGTCCACCACGACCCACAGGTCCCTCTCAGCAAGACTGCTCCCCAGCCACACAGTTCCTAGCCTGTACTTGACTCTTTAGTTATGTCATCCCAAGTACATGAATACAAATAATTTTGATCAAAATAATTGAAAATATCAATTTTATACGGGGATTTAAAAAATTAATTATTGTTATTCCCACCAAAGACATTTTGGTTATTAATGACAAGGAGATTGAAATAAGTTTCACATTTAAAAAGGCAGTTGTGTTTGTTTAAAAGATTGGTTGCACTTGTGAGAGCAAAATGTCTCTTTCTTAAAAAAAGTTTTCTGTCAAAATACCAAATGGTCAGTTTCAAGAATTTTAAAAGGCAACTAAATTTTCAGATTATCCAGTTTGGACATGCATGTTCCTACAACCATCTATTTTTATTCTGACTCAAGGAACCAACATGAGAAATGTCAAAAGGGAAGCACCAGGGAAGGGGGAAATCTATAGTTGTTTTTGAAATTGTAGAAATGCTTTTCCATTAGGTTGTGTCCAATTATTGTAGTACAGACCAGAGCCATAACAAACTGAATCAATAAAGCAAATTCCAAGCCTTTCCAAATGTAATGCTCTGTTGATCTAAATATAACATATCTTTGCATTATACATATTTCTTTCATGCATATAATATTCTTAGCCAAAACTGTAATAAACATTTAATCTGCGGTGTGTAAAAGACAAATAGAACTTTTAAATATATTTCCAAAATAAAGTAAATCAACAGTACGAATGATGCACTTATCAATTGTAATACATTATGTTTTCTGTCTCATTTCAGAAGGTATTATGGTAATAATTTTGGATTTTAGCCAAGTGCTCAGCAGAGGATTTTAAACATCCTCTGAATAGACACATATAATAGCTTTTAACTGTACAGAGCACTGCTCTTATCAGTGAGTAGCAGGAAAATGATTAATACACTTTGGGTAAACTTACCCTTGGTCTTCTTTAGGTGGAGAGGGAGGCATCATTGAGGGCTGAAATCTCTAATTATATAAGAGGATATAAAAGACAGCAACTCACAGACATCAGATGCATATTCTGTAGGTCTACACAACAGATGGTGGTGTCTGGCAGTGTCTTTTCTTTTAAACAGAAAAATATTGTTATAAAAATATTCAGAATACATTTTTAGTTACTTAACCAAATGTGTGGATGAATTAGTGGGAAATGAAAGTCATGATGTGGTACATGCAGGAGCAAAAAATTTCTATGAAATCTTGTTATTTAGGATTCTTCTACTCTTACGCTGCTTTCAGTTTTAAGATGCACTGGTGTGTTCATGTCCTTGGTATTATCTATTTAAGTACATTCTGAACTCATACATTTTTGATACATTTCATTTGTACTATAGTGTATTGGGATGTCCTGAATACCATGTTTTTACCCCTTCGCAATCCATTACTGCTGAAAAGAATCACTGTTATCAGTCACAGAGGGAATTTTCTCTTGCAACCAAAGTTCTCTGAAGGGAGAATCCTCTGCAGGCCTACACTTTGAGTGACAAGTTCTTACGCACGTCTCATTATGAGTGGGCTAAATTAACATATATTCTGTCAAGCTGAAGAAAATAGCTATGGCTAATAACTGAACATGCAAGAAATAGTCTGTAAATCTGACTATGATGAATTTCATCAAGATGATCCAATATTTCAGGAGGTCAAGTGAAAATATTACAATTATGTTCAAATCTAAGTAAACCAAACACATTTGGACTCCCTTTTTTTGGACAGGTATTTCAACCTCTGCACTGCCAAAGCACAGCATTACAGTTAGAGTGAAAGTGGTCACACTGGCTCCTGAGTCACAAATACATCATCAGACATGGCTTTATACATCGTCAGATACCCAACACTACATGCAGACTTAATTGAATGAACGTTTTCTGCTGAAAGGCTTTTCTTGGTAGGCAAACTCCTTTTTGTAAAATTGAATGTGACTACCTAATCCCTTTCCTAATGAATAGCTACTCGAAGATGGCACTCATACCTTGAGAAGGATGTTGCAGGAGGAGAAGTGAAAAGAAAATATTTTCTGTGGTCTTCTTAACATTTTGCACACGTACTCCCACACCACACACCACCAATATCTAAACCTGACCATTAAGGAGCACTATCTTGCATTGTTAGTAACTCAGAGATGTTCTTGGACAAGGATGCTAGGCAGAATGATGTTGGTGTACCCAATTCTTGCTCATACTGGAATGCCTTTCTGGGAACAATTAAAATTCAGTGAAAAATATTATAACAGTTGAGACAGAATCACCAGTTCCCAAGAACAAGCAACAATATAATCAAATAAATAAACATAAATTCATAAAGCTGGGCACAGATTTTCAAGAACACTGGCTTTCTGTGATGTCTCCAGTCAGACAGTTGCATCTTGTGAAGAACCTTCCATCTATGAAGATGGGAAGAGACATCAATATGTTACCGTCTTTATTTCAAAGACACAAAACTTCAAGCCAAAATGAAAACACACAACGATAATGATTCCGAAATTATGTCATCAAATCTTGTAGAACATTTGCTACAGATGTTTGAAACCACCCACTAGAAAAAAAAATCAATTGATTTCAGCAATAATGATATCTATTAAAGACTCACTGTTGTTTGTAAAATCTATAAATATGTTCTACAGCATCATCCATCTAGTGATTTTTACATGAATTATAAAAACAAATGATCAAATTACCAAAACAAATGAGATCAAACTAGTACGAAATCCTGCAAGCAAACCTCAGTGCAAAAGGAGATCCAGCAAACCACCATAATCAAACCTCCTCTTTGTTTCCTCTGTAGATACCCCATACTATGCACCCACAAGACACACACCATATTGCTTCAGATCAAAAAATGTGCCTCTACATCAGGATCTGCCACATAGATCTTCTTCCTCTAAAAGACAGGGCCACTGGTATAAACATGATCCTGACAACAGCTGTGGTGGCATTATAAAGTTAGAGGTGCTCTCTTAGACAGAAAGGACTTGAGATATTGTAGCTTTCATAAATTGACCCTGTCAGGCATCCTGGGCATGAAGAAAAAAGACTACATAGAACTGTCTCACTGAGGAAACGCCAGTTAGTGAGTACTCTTTGCTGAAAATAAACAAACAAACAAAAACACAAAAACCAAACCAAACCAAACCAAACTATCTTTTTTTTTAAAAAATATAGTTTTGTTTTTTTTGTTTGCTTGTTTGGTTGTTTTTTTTGTTTGTTTGTTTGTTCTATTGTTGTTGTGAATAACATATACAGAGATTTTTTTTTTACATTAGCTTTTGTAACTGGTTTTTGCAAAAACAAAATTAACTTTTAACATAGAGTTTGTAACCTCAATAAAAACAACATGCATTCCCTGTACTGAAGTGTGACACGTGGTCTCTAGTTTCTAGCTGTTCTTTATATTTTTCACGATCACAGAAGAACCAAAGGAACGAAAAGTTATATAAAAAGTTTACCCAGTTTGTAATTCACAAGCCTTAGATCAGAGTCAGCTCAAGCTAAACATATTAACGTTCCTAAAAATGGATCTTTTCTCCTAATGCACTTGGTTAATGTGCAGAGCTTTGATCAGAGAACAACTTAAAGGTACCTTCGTATTTCATACCTATTACTTTTATATCCAAGGAGTGGGTTCTGCCACTTCAGAACAAAACCATGAAAGCCCTTGCATCACTTTCATTAGGAAAAAAAAAAAGAAAAAACAAAACAGTTCAAAAGAGGAAAAAACAATACTTTTGCATCTCATACTTAACAACAAAGGTGGTATATAATAGCAATATCTCTTCCAGGTCAGAGGTGTATTAAGAAAAACATCAAGGATGATTCTGTCTAGATTTACAAGTAAGCTAAATGACACATACTGCACTTTAATCTTCTTTTGATGCATACAGTTGACAGGAGCTACAAAGGTACAATATAAAGCTTTTGAGCATTTCCCCATATATTTTGTACAAGATGGAGGAACACATCTTCTTCCATAAAATATAAATACTTATATTCGTGCATTATGTATGTGAGGTTATACAAATGAATAATTTCCCTAAAATCTACCAGAACTGAAACACAAAGAGGATATACAGCTTGTAGGAAGAAAAGCAATTAGCCTTGTGCACTAACAATACCAAAATGAAATACTTTCTCAGTGGGGCTAATTCTAACTTAACTCACATTTGTTCTGATGTAACTCCATAAATTTAATTAAATGCTCTGAAATTTTGTTGTTTGAACAAATACCATATTCTGATATATTCTGTTTTATTTGAAGTCATTTTTGGTATTGACTGGTTTATTTACTTTGCTGTATTCTGGTATCTCAGGAGATAATGAAAAGATGCTTAGAAAACTATGCAGGCTTGAGTAAATAAGAAAGCAATCCATAAATTACATTCCTTTACCCAGAGTTGGAGTTATCACAATGTCTTCACATAGCAACAAATAAAACAGCCTGTATTTTTTTGCAGAAATATTTTTTTGGTGATTTCACAGAAATCATGTTATAGGTGTCCCACACCNCAAGAAATTACAGGACTGCCTGCCTTGACTTGAGGGAGCTTAGTTATGAGCACATAGAATTGCAGTGAACTCACTATAAACAAATTCATACCTTCTTATTGAAAAAAATTATTTCTGGGATAAGGTTGATATGTCTGTCATGCTTCATGCTATACAATTACATAAAAAATGAGCTTCAGTGAGATCCACTGTATCTATCTTTTGATTAGATCAATTCCATATAAAACTACTCTGAAACATTCCACAGGAAAAGATGCACATATTCAGCTTCAGGATCTGGGTCCATACATCTCAGAAGAGAAATAATAATGAAACAGCAAATTTATCTCATGCTTTGAGAGACAAAGGTTCAGAAAAAAAATAGGAATTGTTGAGTTCAGGAGAAAGTCACCACTGGCCTTTCATAAGGCTTTTGGAGCATAAGGCTTTTCTGAGTGTAGTGAGGAACGTAAAACATGAAGGTCTCTTGGAAAAATAATGATAAATAATGTCCAAGGACAACTTGGCAGCAGCCCTTTACATATAGCTAACTGCAAATAAATCGGGATTTTCATAAAAATCATAGCATGGATTTTTTTCTCAGTGTTGGGGGTCTTTTCTAAAGAACAAGAAAATATTTAAGCTGTATGAAGAACTAATCTGACCATAATTATAGCTGTATTAGTAGAATGAACATCCATGGCTATGTTATTTCTATAGAAGTCCCTGTTATATTTAATGGAAAAGTTATGTTCTCCATAAGTAACTGTAAATTTACCAAAAGGAGAGTTCGGGTTATTTGTCTCTTTGATTGGTTGGTTGGCTTTTAAATGCTCACATTTTGTTCTATATTTGAAAGGATATTTTTCTATATTTTTTCATGTGTTTTTATGGCTGAAAAGATAAAAATATTACTGATGTTATGTTAACTCTAGAATAAGAATCAAAAATGGACAAGATCTGAAATGCATTTAAATCACCTGCTGCTTTTGTTATTTTTGCTGAAGAAGGTAGTTCCCTATTTTTGCAACGGTTGTTTTAATCTCCATATGCAAAACTTTTAAAGTAGGGGATATATACAAATTAAAATATTCAGATGTTCACAGCTTCCATGAAGCCTCTATTTAACTTAGAATTTGGGTCAGAAGGAACCTCGAGAAGTCATCTGGTTACACCTTATACTTCATGGTTTGAGAGACACATATTACACACCTATTTAAATAACAGTGGCTGCCTAATGAGCCAAATATATTCCACTAAATATGAATGTCAAATGTTCAGCCAAGATTATTTTGTATTTCAACCAAAAATAATGCAGCAGCAACAACAATGAACACATACGCTGTGGCCCTTCTAAAGCCTCAGGTCCACTACAATTTGTCTGAACAGTGGTCTCTTAAAAACATTACAACCGAATTTCAGGAGGACTGCTACACTAATACTCAAAACATATTTCCCAGCTTTTCACGGTTTCATGCTCTAACTATTGTTCCTCTTTTCTGGTACTCCTTCAGGAATTCATGCTTTATAAAATGCTACCGTGAAGGGTTGAATGATTTTTTTTTTTTCCTCCCACTTGTATACTGTCAAGGGATGCTTTTTGAAGACCTCACTTCCACCATCAAGAGCTAGGGAGGCAGACCTGGTGGCCTTGTGGGATTTAATTAGAGTTCACCAAGTTAGAATCTCCAAGCTCTCAAAGCCCTAATTTAAATATAAGTTCACTCACTCTTCAACTGTTCCTTAGGTCCTTATTAAAATTTCAAGTTATTAAAGAGAACATTCCAAGTTTTTCTTTTTTTTTCCAATGGATGTAAACTAAACTAGAACTATGCCTCACACAAACAGCCCTCCTGTGTTAAAAATCTTGCCAATTGCTTGTGACAAAATTACCTGGGGAAAAAAAAAAAAAAAGAACAGAATAAGCAGAAACACATTTAAACAATTTGGTGTCCAACCAGAGGGACACAAAGAGACACCCAAACAGCCAGGGTGAAGCTGGTGCTGGATCACACACATATTTCAAAGGCATTAGCTCTCTGGGTAGCTGACCTAATGTAGTCTTGCTGTAATAACAAGTAGTATTACTCTTGCATGGTGTGATTGGTGTAATATTTCCTCTGTTAAGATGTCATTCAAAAGGCTTATTCTACACTGATGACACACCAGATCCATTTAAAATAAACTTTCTTGTCAATCAAAGCTTTACAACATGTGGCTATGTGGGAAGAACTATACATAACAAGGTTTATGAGTGACAACGTAGCTACACAGCAATTTTTAAAAATACAAAACACACTACCTTTTTTTTTTTTTTTTTTTTTTTTTTTTTTATTTTTTTTTTTTTTTAAATTAAATGCTGGCAGCAGTGTTCGTACCATAAGACCCAGTGACTCCACAAACAATTCACATTAATAATGGCAGGAACCAAGAGAAGAGAGAGCAGCAGCCACAGTGATCCTGGGGAAATTAATCAGAAATGAGAAGGCATAGCACAGGAAAACAAAAAATTGACTGTGGAAATCTTTCATGGAGACACTGCAGGGACAGAATATCTTATCATTATCTGTTTTATCCTGGCTTGAATTTGAAATAGTTACAGCAATTCCTAAAATAAAAACAAAGCTTCCTACTCTGCGTTATGGTGTCTGTGTAATTATAAAATTGCTTGAGTTTATGTTTACACGGCTTATAGTGATGCCATCAAGATGCAATAGAGGGAGCATCTTCCTCTTGATCATGACCACCTCTCTTTTCCTTGATTTACTTTGATCCTGCAATTGTCATGTTGAACATCTCACAGTTCACATACATCAATCTTTAAGCAGCTAGATTTGGGACTAAATGGCTTGTGAAAATCACCTGGGAGAGGATTAAATAAACCAAAGTGACTTGTAGGTACTTATAGCACACTTTCTGTCAATTTTGCATTTTTAAAAAAATCTAATTTTGCATATAAAATTTACTCACTGGGTGGATAAAGAACGTATTCCCAGAAATATATGTGAATGTTAAATTGCAAATGTAAAGGGGAAATTATCATTCCTGGACACACACTGATTTCAGCAAAGATATAATCGAGGGGTACTCTAAAATGTGAACATATCATTTAATTTTGCTTATTAGAGATTAATCCAACCAGTGTAACTTAGATTTGGTTAAAAGTTTGAACTTCCCCACTTCCAAGAACTTTTGAAAAGCTGTCAGAATAGGAAGTAGCAGCAGGATTCAGGTTTGTCTCAACATCCAAAAAGCGGATAACATAAATTAAATGTAATCATATATTTGTCCTCAGTGGCTAGGGAACTGTTTACACAAGTTACACAAAAAGAGGTGCATTTTTGTAAGTATAATCACAAGAGAATTTTAAGACCCTTTGTCCACAAATCCAGGTTACTTGGAGCCATATTTGACTCTGGTGATGACGTAAATGTAATAGCACCCGGGACTGATATGTCTGCTTGATGAAATTTCAGTGTCAACTTAGACACCTATGGCAATGATACAACTGTTGCTAAAAATGAGGTGCCAAGTTCAAATCTCTTGAAGATCAAAGTCTCTCCATCCAAAAAGGTTCTCTAGCATATGGATATTCCACAACTACAACCACAAAAATAATTTATTTCAGTATCTGGACCAAACTGAAATCATCCTCATGATGCTTGGCCAGGAAAAAGGTGAATAAAGACATGGAACAGCTGTAAGGCAAGTAATTCTGCCTGTAGAAGTTCTGTGCTCCAATAGGGTAATATATGTTAAATCATCACTTTATTTTGAAATATAAGAACTGGTAAATACTAGCAATGTCAGCAAAGATATGGTAATCAAACCCATACCTGATCAAGACCATGCCAAATAGGAACTTGTAAAAATTAAAATATGGGTATGAAACTCTAGGGCAACACATTTTAAATTAAAAATTTCTGATAATCTGCTTACTCAGTACAGTGAGCTATATTTACTGACTAAGGTAATTACATTTCAAACCAGTTCATTGCTGGCCATGACACCACGTGAAACGTATGTCATTTTCTCTAGTGTTAGAGGTGCTTGAGATCTAAACTGAAAGACACAGACAACAGTTTTGACTGGCAACAATTCACATGTATCTGGAGGGACTCAAGCGGGCAGTCTCAGATTCAAGGAGCAATCATAAAACAAGTTAAATTCTATCTAAATGTCTTTTATAATTTAAACGTTCCTGTAACTATGTTCTCAAAAACTTTTCAAGCAAATATGGATTAAGAAAAAGGATAAAATTTTACAAGTCCTTCTTCAGAAGAGCAAGTTAAACTATAATGTTACACAGATAAGAAAAAAATACAGATGAATTTAAGATTTCTGCATGGCCGTTTTCTTAATTTAGTTAATTAACAATGGATATAACAGGTCTAAATTTTGACATAATTCTCTGAAAAAAAAAAGAAAAATGAAAAACCTTACTAACAGAAGATAAAAGACTTACATTAACAATGCTCAAAATGTCAGTGTTTGGGCTGAGGTCATAGTAAGTATTTAGCAGGAGAGCCTGCTGCCTACAGTTACGATGCAAAAAAAACCCAACAAACCCACAAACTTTGTTTATATTTCTGACAACCATACAAACAATTGTTAAGATCATCAACAAGGCAGGCAAAATCATTGTCTTTTTTCCCCATGCTTTAGGTTTGTAAAATTTCTCATTTTTCCTGTTTTCACCAGTATTTTACTAATTCACTAATAAAGAAGATAATACTTCTACAGAACTAAGCAGATGTCTTGCACTGGGGGCTAGGCTCAAAAAAAAACCAACACGACCCCTTCTTTTGGAAGATATAGTGATCGTCACTTGCTTAGTTTTGGGTCTAGAACAATACAATATTAAATAGAGTTTGCACTTGGCAATATTAATAAAATGTAGGCCATACTAAAAGCATAACATGTATTTAAAACTTATGGGTTTTTTGCATAGTTCCTCTTTGGAGGAGATTAATTAAAATTATGAGAATACTGGATTCAATATTGTAAATTCTTCCTACAGTCATACAGAAGAAATCCTTCTCACATGCCAAAAGAAGAGATTGAGAGAACACTCTAAAAAAGTTATATCAGGACTTAAGGTGCAATTCACATCCTCAATTCCAAAAAACCCCAACGACCACCAAATAACCTTGAGATGCCTCATCTGAAAACTGACCACTTTTTTTTGTCAGACAAATTCAGGTTCCAAAATTTAGGTAGCTGCTCTAAGATATCCTGGACTTAGGCAAGTGTTGGCAGATAAAAGCCCGGCTCTACAGGAAACCCACACAGTTCTGGAGTAGATGGAGATTCCATTGATAAAAAGTCTTGCTCCAAGTGCCAGGAGACTGCAAGGGCCATGGGGAAAGCAATACATTAATTTTGCTGAAGATGACACATAGGTACCGTTCTCCCTTTAAAATGCGGTTTTATTCTTAGAGGTCAAGACCAAGAGATTTCAGATATGATCAACATTTGCTTTAAATTTGAGGGAAATAATTGTTTATAGTATGGCCCGTTTGTAGTTCTCAAGAGTTGCAAAGGATATGGGAATTTCCAACATCGCACATATTGTGGATGTTTTTTCTGCATGTAGTATAGTCCTCATGTTTATTTTAAAACAAAATTCCTGTTATTTGTGAAGGTGGTTTACCATTCAATAGTAGTTTGTTAAAGCTGGGAATTAGATTGACTACTACAGCAAGTAAGTAAATTTAGCTTAGACAACAGTACATATTTTTTACAGTGACAATGAAGGAAACACAGTAAAGTCCTCCTCATTTCTGTTCAACACCTCCTTTGCCATCTTCCTCACTTGACAGCTCTATTTCCTTCTAGATTTCTGGCAGTGTCTCTTCAGGAGCTTCTTGTTTATTAAACCTATATTGCTTAACTTCCAAATTTAACTTAAACAAGTTAAAGGAAAGAACATAAAATGTCTCTGTAATACTGTTTAAGTGCTAAACCTATACTCTTTATAACTTTTGAAAGTTTTAAGCAGCTTGTGATGTTCCAGTGAAATCCAACCAGATATCCATAAACTTCAACTAAAAAGTTTGTGTGATTTCTGGTTGGTTGGTTGGTTGGTTTGTGTACATGGGGGTTTTTTTTGTTCGTTTGTTTTTAAATTTTATTTTATTGGTATTACAGGAAAAAGTTATTAAGTCTGAAGTTAAAATGTAAGAATGAATAATGATGAAACAGCCAATGTACAAAAGAGAAAACATAAGGTTCTTCTGTAATCAAGTTTTTGGTGGGGTTTTTTGAGTGTTAGAAAAAACAAAGGAGCAAAATTCTTTGTAGTAATATCTTCATCCTCAAAAGCTATTGTTTCATCAGGATCCTCACATCTACAGTTCTCTCATACTTTCTCTAGATCTGTCATATCTACATTGGCTCACCAATTAGGAATGCTATGGGGCAAAATCTTCTGCTGAAGGCATTAGGATGAAAACAGTAGAGAGAAATACGAAGAATCTTAATTTATTTAATAATCTGGATGTCAGCTAAGAGGAGACTTTTGACACAGGTGGTCTACAGAAATATTCTGAAGAAAAAGATGAAAGCATTAATATTCTAAAATTATCTCGCTTTGTGTCAAGTTCTTGTTTATCATTTGTAGATTTTACCATTAGGTCAGTACAAAGTTATGCATAAAATCTACTTTCTTCTGCACAGAGCTATTTCTGTGACAATGTTTAGGATCCAAATAATTCTTGGTACCTTTATTACTTATTTCTTTGCCTTTATTTTCCTTTCCCAAGCAGAATAGTGTGTGAAGCCCATGATGCAGGGACTTCTAGAGGGGGCTGAGAATGCCTTGACCAGCAGCTGAAGTGTAAGCAATGTGTTGTGAACTGTGGGTCTGTTCCTGTAGCATCTAAAACTGCTGGACAAAAGGGGCTTCCTGTAATCGTTGCATGGTGAGCAAATCAATGGAAATTCAGTCAACAAAAAGTAAGTAATCTGAGGTCACTTTATTATATGCATAATTCATTATTCATTAATATGCACAATCCCTTTGTAACAGAACACAAATTGCTGAACTGCAATGCTTGTTTTCCTTAAATGAGGTTATACCAATAACAGCATGAAGCAGGGCATGGATTTCCACTGCTGAGAAAACCTGTGACATTTCAGAAATGTGCCCACACAGAATAACAAAATTGTTTTCTGTCCTGAGGAACTGACACCCTAGTTTTACTTACAGTTCAGGAGTTCCTTTTATAATAAGCATGACAAGGATGCAGTCGGAAAGCGACTATTAACCAAAAAAAAAAAAAATCCAAGAAAATAATTCCAAAAGAACTTTGAGAAGTTCACTGATGTCCAAAATTTTCCCTGTTAAATGTTTTCTTTTCATAGATCCTGATGAAAACATGCTTTGTCAGAATTTCTCCAAGGGGGCACTCCCATCAATGCCTGTTAAGGGAGTGACAGCTGTAAAACATTTGGAAAGAATGGCCCTGCCAGGATGGACAAGATGATGGTTTGTGGGAGTGAGCACTGGCAGTTTACTGTATAGTAGTCCTGTTCTACTCCCCATGTCAAAGTTAATGCTGTATCTTATCTCCAACATTCCACAAAAACAGCCATTCTGGATCAGATAAAGAGTCGATCCAATGCATTATTTTGGATCCCATATTACACCTGCAAAGAGCAGTCTAAAAATAGAGCAAATATGCTCAAACACTGACCTCATCTTCAACACTCTCTGGATCAGGAAAATCACAAGTCAGTGCTGGTGTTTTTTCAAATTTTTTTTTTCACCTTTTATATCAATTTTAAAAGTATGGGAAGAAATTTGTCTGACATAGCTTCACAAATACTGTTACTGTGTCACTGTGTCTACCGCGCCTTCTACCATTGCACGGCTGTTCCATCTGCAGTCATTTCCAACTCTGTCATATGCAAAAAGGGAAAAAGATGAGATATTCACCAAGCATCATTCAACTTCCTGATAGCTGAGGGGGTGTTTTGTAAAGTCCTGCTGAAGTAGCTGTTGTGGCACTGCAACACCACAACATTGGATGGCCATCAATGGTGTCGTACTGCGAGAAGTCTTCTTGTTATAAAAATCAAGCCTATTCTGTGACAATATATTGTTTCTAGAAGATTTTTCCAAAAACGTTTTTGCATGTAGTAGCCAGCAAAATACTTTTGTGCGGCTAAGAACCCATCATAGGTAGAGGTAAGTGGGAGACATCCTCCATTTTTAAAGAAATTCCATTGATTTTCTCCCTCGTCAAGGGAGAAAACAGCAGGAGGAATTTTTTTTCAATTATTTGTCATGTAGCATTTGTAATTCCTTTAGTAGAACTTTTTCTTTAACACCTATGAGCTATTTTATTTTCTGACAGCCAAACGGTTGATATTAATGAAAAGGATGTTGCTAAGGTATACAGCAGAACATGTGAAAATTGAAACATTATTCTGGTCCTGGCAATTGACACTGTCCAGAGCTTTGCTCCTTATTATCTATGCTAAATCTTTCTCAGTTTCATTATATTTCTCCTACTCAGTACTCTCTGTATGGTCAATTAAATATTCTCTATTCTTAGTGATTATTCCCTTCAAATATTCACAGATAGTTATTACGAACCCTCCAGTTGTATTTAGCCAAGCTATAAATGTATATTCAGTGTTCTATAGTACTTCATATATTAAGACCCCCAAACTCTTAGTCACGTTTAGAGCTCTTTTCTGAACTACTAATTTTCCATTATCTTTGGCAACGAAGTGTTTACAAAATCGTGGTAGTATCTGTATGAGCTACTATCACAGTTACATTGAGGGGAAACATAATTACTCTGCTCTGTGATGTTGCTCCTCCAAATACACCACTAAGGATCACATTGTTTTCTCAGCTCTGTTGCACATACGCACCTACCAAATCAGCTGTTTGTGGAGGGCAGGGGCTGACATTATTGGTCATTTTCCTGTTATAATCTACTTATTACTCTTTATGTGATTGATTTTCCAATTTAATCCCTACCTATGGTGCAATTAAGTGTGTTCCAAGAAGATGAGCCTGGAGCTTAACCACTCATTCTGCTTTTAGGGGTTACTGTTGTGCCATGTGAGCATCAAACAGGGCCATGAACTTCTGTGTGTTTCAAGATATTTTCATTTTCATTTGCAACAAATATTGGCTGCCATTCAAAACACGCTCCCACAATGTTTGATTATTTGTTTAGATTTCTTATTTCAGATCTTCTGACTACAATGACTGTTAATATGATTTGACAGTAACTAAGTAATCAGGCATTAAAAACTGAAAACCACGTTCCAACATTGGTTGGAAGGAAAGTTGTGTTTTGACTAAAATGTCCTTGAAACATTATTTCAAAACGTGTGTTACTCTTTAATTTTGTTTTCTTCTTTTTCAAAACAACATTATTTCAGTTTGTGGTGGTTGAATTGTGTCTTTCCCTATTGACAAAGAAAACAAAAAAACAGCTAGTTAATTGAATAAAACTGTTTGTAGAGAAAAGTTATTTCCCAGCTCTAACTCAAGCTACGCTAAAAAAGAAAAAAAAAAAAATTAAGATAAATTATTTCACTGAAAGATATGAACTAAACCCAGAAATATTAAATGCTTAATATTTGAAATGAATTTGGGTTTGCATCATTTTGGACCAACAATGTACAATGAGAGAATTTTTAGTATGTAATATTTGAGTCAAAGTGGACCAATACTCTGAGTTGATTAATTTACTATTGGTCTTCCTGGGTTTTTTCTCCGAATCTTGCCTATAATGGCAAAAATGCAATTGTAATGTCTGTGCCTGTCAGAGAATGATTCCAAAGTTGTAAATTGCTCCTTCAATGCAGCCAAGCAAAGGAGATTTCAGGTCAGGGAATTTCACGATTTTTATTTTCTCCTTTTTTTTTTTTTTTTTTAT
>VWYH01009556.1:0-60848 GCA_013399365.1 Pampusana beccarii | reverse complement strand
AAATAAAAAAAAAAAAAAAAAAGGCATCTTTTGCCAGTAGGGATATTTTCATACACTCTAATGTATTATTTTTGCTCTGCTTGGCAGGGGACCTTTTCCTCCATATGCAACAACACTGTACGTTGAAAGTTACATTGGATGAGTTGAGACTAGATACCCACTTTCCATTTCTGTAGCTCACCCTTTGAAATCCACAGCCTTTGTTCTTTACATAATATTCCCGTGCTGCTGACCTTCCAAATGTTTCTTTAATTTCTGTTCCCTGCTGCACTGCAGGAGTTTTATGAGGGTGAACATAGAATTAGTAGTCCATTTCCATTAGTAGTAAATCTGCTTTTGCCCTTGCAGGGGAACCTTTGCTTCAGTGTCTGTACTTTTGCACAAATAATGAATTCATGCAAGAGGTTACCCGGATAACAGCAAAGCAGGGTTTAAAGTCTAACCTGGTGCACCATTGCCTCAGGGTTAAATTCTGAGCCCATTTAAGAAGGAGAGACGGGCCACAAACTGCTGCTCCAGTCACCAAAGCACATGCAGAGGTTACCGATTCTTTAATTTAACTATACTGTGAGTATTCTGTTTTCAAGAGAAAAAAAAAAGCCATTTAGTCAGGATTTTCTCTCTCTTTTCTTGATTGGTTTCATCCATTTAACTGACTTGTGCTTGAACTGTACAAGTTCTGGGAAGTTAGTGCATTCACAACCACCATCAGAAGTGTATTACATTATTTTATTTGTTTGTTTATAATATTTATATATGTTAGATTTACAATTTATGTATTGTATTTATATTTATATATATTTTTAATGTATTTTTTGCTATCAACTTCTGCTATCATTTCAACAGTTCTTGAGAAAATTCTATGTTTGATGTAAAGTTCATATTCAGATTATAGTGTCAATATTTAAAGTAATTTATCTTTCTATTTTTAAATGAAAACACTATTACATTTTTAGATTGAGGTTCCAAGATAGTACAAAAAAATATAAATACATTTTGCTAAACATTCTTCTTGGGACACAGAATGCACAAGATGAAGCTTAAATCTGTAATTACCACACCTGCAAGTATAATAAAACTGGTTTAATGACCAAAAAACCCCAGCATATACATTTATTTGATGATATGTTTTTGAAATTAGGATATGTTTTTAATTGATGTAATAAAAAACAAAAATGGCCATTCAAAGAAAAAAAAAAAATCAGAAAAAATGCTTTTGTGTAAGAATCGTGTCTATATTATATCAAAATAACTAGAAATATATGTATTTTCCCCCTCAACTAAAATGCAGCATTTCTGTTATATAATTAAATATATATTTAATATATATTAAGAAACTGTTTACCCACTTATTTGTAATAAAGCAGCTTTCTATATGCGTGTTGATCTAAGCTTGAGTATCAGGGTGCTGAATAAATTTGGAGAGAAAGGAGAACTGATAATTTGCTCCACTGAGCAGCTCACAAGAGTGATGGAAGAGCAGCAGAACAACTTTCCCAAACAAAAGTCCATCTTATTAGTCGCTTCCCATTTCAATACAACAGTAAAGTGTGTGACCTGTTTCGAGGAGCAACTGCTTTGAATAGATTAGCTTTTCTTCTGAATTTGGCTGCTTAAAAGTTAATATGAAGAAGCTTTTAATACTGATCTGCTCATGAGTGAAACAATGAGGATTACAGGGTGTTAGGGAGGTTGGATGTACCCTAAGGGTATAATCTCCTGTGAGGTCGAGAATGGATGGCTGGGGGAAAAAGAGACATGTAAGCACTGTAAAGATCCATTTTCCCAGCTCAATAAAACAGGCCAGAACATGGTTTGATGACTCATCCGTTACCAGGTGAAGTGCATGAAAAAAAGGTTGCACATTCTTCTCCTACATTTAAATTGAAAAATAAGTAGAAATATAACTATTGTTCTTTTTGTAATTCATCAGGTCTATAGCCTGTTAAGTTAAATATAAGTGACAGATAATGAAATTTTTGGAAATATATTTTCGTATGTCTTCTCGTCTTACTCTCCAAACCCCTAATGTCTGGACTTTCTGGAGAGGAAGTTATAGAAATAGAGGCAAAAGGAGAAAATTTTTAACAAGTAACAGTAATAAAAGCAAATATGTCCCTTTTTTGGCATATAAAACAAATGACCCACACACTCTGATTTACTCAATAAGGCTTCCAGACTTTCCCCCAGACCTTTGTTCTGTTCTGCCATAAAACAAGATTAGCTGTAACCAAGACATAGTTTGTTTTCTGGAGAAATGAGAGAGCACCACAGAACCGGCATTTCAGCAGGTTCTGACTGCCGGAAATGCTCCCTCTTGCAGAATGGTTTTAGCTGATTTGAGGGGGAATCTCTATGCCAAATGAAATCAGAATTTCTTATGTTCGAAAACAGACACATATATCGTGGTTTAGCAACATTGCATAGTCAGGAATATTAAAATCTCACAACATAGAATTGTCTAAAAAATCAGAATAGAGCTTTTTTTTTTTTTTTTTTTTTAAAAAAAAAGGCAACTTTATGAATAACAAGGAGCAACTAGGAGCTCAAGACCAGAAAAAGCAGACAAACTTTTGAACTCGTTAAAATGTCCCATTTTCCACATCTCGTGTCAGAGTGGTACTCGCTTAAATGCAAATGGTCTAATTCATGAAAAGATAACAAAATGGCATAACATTTGAATTGTATTTCACTTGAAATATTCTGAACATTCAGAACTCTTGAATTATGAAAACATTTACAGCTTGATACTGGGTTTCTGTTGTTAAGAGACAAACCCTTCCTGTAACAATTAATCAAATAATTGCCCATGTCACATTATTCTCCTTATATCTGAACCTGACAGCTGCCAGATGAGGTGAATGTGTGGTGCAAGCTTCTGTAGGAATTCTTTTCTTAGCAAATATTTTTATTTTACAATCTAAGCGATTCTTCCAAATTGAGAACCACATTAAGTGGGAAGTTGAAGCCACTTGCTGTTCATACTAATGACTTGCAATATCTGTGTGGTAAGATATATTTTGAACATCTAGACGTGTATCAGTGCAGAGCTTCTCTGTAGGATAAATTGAAAACCCCACAATCCACACTTCTAAGAAAGCCTATAAATATTACATAAATCCTTTAGAAATAGCTGAACTATAATTAATCGGGCTGATAATGAGATCAAGTTTTCCAGACCTTTTCCCTACACAGGACTGTAATAGAAACTACAAGTACTTCCTAAGATGAAAGTCGCAATCTCCATATGTTATAAATTAATGTCTTTTTTTGTCTCCTTTTTTTTTTTTAATCAGAAAGAAAATGCCAAAGTACAGTTCAGCCAGGCTTTTCCACCTCATTGCACCTTTTTGACCGTGATCAGCAAGATCAGTTGCATAATAATAATTTCTGTTGCTCATGTGCTTAAATTAAGTGTGCATTTAGATGGTTTGCTGAAAGAGGCTCATGCTGCTGTACAATGCAAATAAGCGTGGTTGAAGATAACCCCTAGGGCCTCCATCAAAGTTAGTAAGAGTCTTGCCATTGATTTCCATAGGCTTTGTATCAGGATCCTAAATTTTAGCAAGTGGATCCTTAGGACCTGGAGGGGAAAAGGAATGTAACACAACCCACAGGGGAGGTTTCATTTCTCCTCCTGGGACGTCTGCACGCTAAGGGTATGAGTCAGTTACAGCTTTCAGCAATCAGTCCTGTCAAATTCAAGTCACATATGCTTGGGTGTTCTCTTCTGACATTTCTGCTGTTCATTCCCTGTGGGTTAAAGTGGCAACTACTATATAAGTAAAGCCAGTTGTGATAGCGGAGCCTACTAATTATTGAGCATCTTCAAATACATCACAGCACCATGCACGTTAGTTAAATGGTAAGATTTTCCTTCTCAGTAACATGGCTTTGAATAAGAAAATTGAAATTTGCATTATTTTCAAGAAATAAGAACGTTCTTGGAGAGTTGTATTTTTCTGTCATGTCTGGAAACAGAGTACCCTCAAGGATGGGGCTTCAGTCAGAGAACACATTAGCCTAACTACCATTTCCGGAAGTTAAATCATCCCAAACAACCAAACAAAATTTTCTTAATTTAATCTGTTAAAAATGTTTGAGTAACCTGCACATTTTCTGAAGCAAGTTGCTTAACACTGCCGCAGATAAGGATGGATAAAATAAATAATTGTAACTATTCCAAGTTTTATTTCCCTATAAGCAGTATTATCTCACTTCCAGAAATGGGAGGCTTTTATTCTCCTATCCAAAAATAAAAATAAAAATGGTGATCTTGTTTTAAAGGATAATCTAATTTATTGTTAATGATTTGAATCATTCCAGGGGTCAAAGGCATCTTTTACATCAATTTGCAAAAGCAAATTAATGTTTTGAAGGAAATATAAAAGTCAAGTTGCTTGGGAGTACATTAAATTATATGCTAGTTAATGGTGTTAGAGAGATGGTTTAAAAATAAATTGCCCATAATACCTTTTAATAAAGGAGCTAAATGCATTTTTGTTCCCTGCTAAAAGCAGATGCCTATTTGGCACTGTTTTGAATCCCATTTGCCATGTATATTTTGATTAATGCTATGCTGGGTAATCTGCACTACGTGGTCTAGGTTCAGTAACCTCACTGTAAAATAATGAGCGTTCAAGAATAAAAAATACGTTAGCTATAAAGTTGTGTATTCTGAGAGGCTCTGAACATATTCNAAAAAAAAAAAAAGAAGCTTTCACCCTGTGAGTTTGCTCAAAAACGAAACTTGCATATCTCAATCGGTATTTAGCTTTCTGTCTGAGCTCTGAATACTGGACAAGGCATCAGCTTTTTGCACGTGTTTTCTAAAAACAACATTTATTTGAGCCAGCTGCCACAGGACCTTGCAAAAGCCCCGGTCTTAAGGGAGCTTATGGTAACTGAGATGCAGCCAATAGCAATGAGTTCACTTGCTAAGTAGGGTCTTCAGAAAAAGGTCCAGCACTCATATTTTATGAAACATGTAACATGATTTACCCAACGTTGTCAAAAGAGATGAATTTCAGCCAAATGCAAGGTAATAAATAGTAATATCTGCTGCATATAGTTGACTTATAACCCTTGGCATTTTGAAATAAAATTCTTTTGAAGAATTCATTTTATACGTCATAAACTTTCCTATTGTTTTTCCTGTTTTGACTGTCTTTGTCATCAGATTTCTTGTGGAAAGTATTTCCGAAAACTGTAAATGAAGCAATATATTCATGAATACTCGTATAGGTCTCTATTTCTGTGGTGCTCTCAGAATAAGAAAGTTAGTAGTGTAGAAAAATGACCTGTTTCATTAAATTGGAACCTAGGGGGAGAAAGAGGTAATAAGGTATTGTATATGTGAGATTTTTTATTATTATTTATTTAATGATTATAGAAAAACCTTTTCCAAGGTTGAAAGCTACTTGTTCTCATGACCATACTTGTGTTATTTTAAGGAACAAAGTAATTTAGGGGTTGTTCTCTTGTTGTTGTTCTTCTCCTTCTTCTTCTTCTTTTTCTTTACTGTTATTAACCAATTTTGTAACAGAGCATAAAGTGCATTTATTCAATCATTTATGCTTACTTTAAAGTAAGTTTAATTGAAAAAGTATTACATTATGATGTATCTACTTTGAATCAGCTGTCTCAAACTATGATATGCAGTTATTAGTCCTGAAATACAACTGAAATACATGTTCTTTATTGCCATCCCATGCAACTCCATTTCATCTTCGATAGCACTACCTGTTATCAGTTAAAACAACAAGTCTTTGGCAGTACACGGTGCAACCTGGTCAAGCTTAAAATGGGTTTGTGCACTTCCAGGCAGCATGCTCACACTTTGGCACATACTACAATTTTTCAAAAATCTTGTAGAAACTTTTCTAACGAAGACTGGCTGAAACACTTCACTGACCACAACAGGGGCCAACGTTCATTCCTATGAAGAACCTCAAAGCCCCACAAGGATGCACTGAGGTTTCCCCAAAACATTGCCCCAGCCTCTTGCAGTCTCAGTCTTCAGTCCTTCAACGAGGACTGGTATCTGAGGATAATGCTATACGTATATATGTGTATCCTCATACACATATAAGCAGACACAGAAAGGTCTTCCCCAAAGACTCCCCATGCGAAGATCTCACAGGATTGCTTTCTTGCTATGTCAAGGCATGAACAGTAAATCTGAAACTTTTTGGGAAGGTAACCCATCACCTTAAATTTCAGGGTCCAGTTAAATCAAGCTCAATCATTGTTGAATATAATGTAAAATGATGAGTTATCAGGGTAGAGTAGCATCTCAGTAGTGTTTACAACCACTGCTTATAAGCTGGAAGTAGTCAGACAGACAGTACTTAAAGTAAATGGTACCCAGTTTGAATGCAGGAGACAGTTTTCTTGAAATACTACATCTATTGAAAGTATAGATAATGTTCATCTTACAATATCTGGCTGTAGCCAAACAAACTTTAAGGTCAGGGGTAGATTTTCCCATTACTTAACCTGTCACTTTGCCATTAAGGAGGATGCACAACTACACCCAGCAAGGGGTGTAACTGGAAAAGGGCTGCAACTTTTGAGGCAGCTTGGGTGAGCTGACAGAAACTCCAGAAAATATAGGAAACTTCTAGAAAATGGTTGTTATCTGTTTAAATTGTTAATGAGGAATTCAGTTCTTCTGAAGTGTTTTGCAGAAGGCTTCTGAGAAATAGTGTAAATGCCATCACCTCAGGCAGGGAAACAGTAATGCAAATTTTGGGGTAAGTATTTGAAACTGGGAAGTAGGATTTAAGGTGGAATGCACTCCCAGGTTTAAAGAATTAAAATGAAATCAGTTTTTTTCTTCATTTCAAGCATGCATTTTGAATGAAGAGTATATGTTGTATTTCATTGCAGATAATTAATATGAAAGGAGGAGACCTTTAAGTATAACAAGAAGAATTTGGAGACAGAAATCCCAGGAGTATCTTATCTGCTGCATGATCTAGAAAAGGAGATTTAATTCCTTGATTGTTGTTCAGTTATTAAAAGTACCTTCTAAAGTACAGAGGAATATGGACAACCAGCTCCTCAGCCCACGGCATCTACCTCTCCTGGGGAACCCCACCAGACAGGTGCTCTGTAGCTTCTTCAGTGGAAAGCGAAAATGTGACTGGGATGTGTTTGCTCCCAAAAGCTGTCTGAGGTTGCAAAGTTTAATTTCCACCACAAGGATTCTACACAGCTGTTTCAGAGCTGATCAACACCAAAAGTATAGTCATATCATTTTGTCCTCAAGTGAAAGTATGTCTTTAAAAAAGCTGTTACTGATTTAATAAATTATCACAACTGTTTTCTATAACAGAGAATCTGAAAAATTTTTACACCTAATTTTATTTCCATCTGATTTATTTTTCCTCATCAAGAGGAACTAAATATGGGTGTTTTCTGCACTGCTCTTTCTAGCGGCTCTAAAAGGTAAATTATGTTAGCAAACTTAGCAGCATACAAATTACTGTTGAAACGGAAAATTTTATACCAATGTTAAGAAATTTCTTTAAAAAATCATCAAAGGCAAAAGAAAAAAGGATTGTGTTGTTTTAAAATATTTTGACCACAAACTCTGCCCTGAGCCCTCTGATCTGTAAGAAAAATACAGAAACACCAACTTCAGAACTCCCGGGTTCCGTCAGATGTGTAACATCCATTAGAAGAATACGTACAATATGTATTTATTTATATAAAAATGCAAGTATACCGATATATACTGTATGCACACAATTTTATTATGGATTCAAAAATATCTCTTTATGTTTTATATGTATGTTTTCTACATATATATTTATAAATACACACACACATATTTGCATATGCAAATGTGTTTGTGTACACCAATACATACGCACATACTTCTAACTTGAAACCTGTATAAAAGGTGGAAGCCACTAACCTGAACTTAGGGAGGTGATAACAGGGAGATATTCTACTATTTGATATTTTTAAACGGTCTGCTGAAAGCCCACAGTCTGATATGCAAAAAGAGACAGTAAATTATCAGAAAGGACAGCTCATCTTGTGGAAAAGAACCTCTTTTCTAAAACCAAATATGTGTGAAAAGTCAGGCTATGTAACCTTTTTTTAAAAAAAAAAAAAAAAAGAAAGAAGCATTGTAGCGCTACTTTTTTAAAACAAAAATCTTATCGGTGACCCCATTTACCTAAATTAAGTACCACTTTCATTTTGTGAAACTCTTAAAACAGGAGATTTACAAGGACAAGATAAGAGGACTGGCAGATGTTCTTTGATTCATTCATTTGAAGGGAAGGGCATTTGGAAATGGCACTGGCACAGAGTGACATTTGGAATAATGGCCTGTGATTCTGTTGGCACTTTTAGTGTTAAGCAAGTGATCTGCAAGGTAAAGTGGATTCACAGTTAGAGTCAGCACCAGTGCACAGGTCGCCCGTAAAAATAGAAGATTCCATTATTCTTCAGGCTCCCTAGAGGGAACAAGGTCTCCAGCATCATTACCAGGACTAAATCTGACTTTTCTACCTCCCCTAATTTCCTCATAGTAATTATAGGTCAAGCACTCTTTTGTAAATTATGAAACCTTTGTTCTTATCAAAAATGAATAGCTGAGGAAAAAATTATAAAGAGAGTCCTATGAAAAAAATTTCAATTAAAAAACCAAGCTAATTTGGTATGACCAAAGACTGTCAGGCATACTGACAGTGCTCTATTATGCAGTCATTTGGGCTCTTTCAAATTAGTTATGTTAATGTCCTGTGAGTGAATGTAACACTTGGATGGGACAAGATTTCTGCAATTAATTTCTGCAGTCAGTGGAGAGACAAGCAAATTTATTTTCCCCCTCTCTGGGAATTGGTAGTGGAGGGTGTGAGGTAGAGAAAGTGCATTTAGGAACAGAGTACAAGCTAAACACAAGCCCTAAATAAAGCAGAAACAATGGGAGCCAATGCCTCCTCATTCATTCAATTGACAATGTTTTGCAGCTTAAACCTGTTTTATTAATTATGTTTGACATTTCCTTAATTAGTTTCATTTACACCAAATCAATCCCTACTGCTGTATGGCATCATTTATCATTTTGAAAAATTTGCATACTGAGTGCTGACTTTTTCTACTTAATTATACATTAAAAGTGTCAAGCGTGCTTGCTGCCTGGCATTATCTGCGCCAGAAAGGTTTGTGGCTGGACTGTGATGGTATTAATCATTAAGAGCCCCCAAGTGCTGCTGGGTAATATCTGGGGAGTAGAGTGGCTCTCATTTTAACGCTAGAGAGCAGAAGTGCCTCTGTAAAATGACCCAAAGCAAAAACAAAATAAATGACCTAAAACATCCGGTCTACTGTAATGCTTTGCTCTTTCCGTGGAAATATGCTCTGGGAAAAAAAAAAAAAAAAAAAAAAAAGGAAATGTTTACTGTTAACTATTAGCCTCCTGCCTGTTGAAGCTGTAGAGGCAGATCTTCAGGATAGCCAATGTTTTGTCTGAATGCGAAATCTGACATTTCAGTTAATTGTATATTGATGGCTGGTTAACAGACCAACTAAAGCATATCTGTATCAGCTCTTCCTGAGTTTTACTGTTTGGGCTTTTTTTTTTTTTCACTATAAACTATATAAGATAAAACATGACCATGAATTAACATCTCCTTTCATAAAACCCATAATTTGCATGAAACCTCTTAAGAAATAATCAACATTTTTTAAAATAAGTGGTTACGCCACATCCTCCAGATTGTTAAGAAAGAATGTGGCTCCAGCCACAAGTCATTCCCAGAGAAATAAAAGCATGGAGTGCATACAGAAACACATTGTTAATTTATCTGTAGCTACCTAAAACCCAGGTATTTCAGTGGCAGATTAGCTGTGAGTCTGACAACTCACAGGTGTACTTCTACACTTGCAGCAGCAGCTGCCTTTGAACAGCCTTAACTACTTATCAGCAGTAGCCTTCAGAAAGCTCTTTCTCTCTCAACAGTTGTGCTCATCATTTAACTCCTTCTGAGACCTCGTGAAGACCCTTAGCCAGACTGACCATTGATTCCAGGAAAAATTGAATCCATTACATTTATCACATGTTCTCTCTTCTTCCATATCCCTAGCTAGGACCCAGGCCAAAATTAACATTTTTTGGCTAGCCCAAGGTTATCAAGAGCCAGTTTAGTTCCCGCCTTTGACAGCCAGTTACAAGAACAGTTTTGATGCCCCACCAAAGCAAATGCAAAAAATCTCAGAGTTGAAGTAAGTGTTAAACGTTTCTAAAGCCACGTTAGATATCTCGTTTTAGTAAATTCTGAGCTATGTTAGAGTTTTT
The DNA here is from genome assembly GCA_013399365.1 of Pampusana beccarii. Lineage (NCBI taxonomy): Eukaryota > Metazoa > Chordata > Aves > Columbiformes > Columbidae > Pampusana > Pampusana beccarii. The sequence goes on along the minus strand of VWYH01009556.1, from coordinate 50,530 downwards.
AGCAGTATCACATATAACAGCCCGTTTTGAGAAATTCCCCAAAGAGTGTTTTGGGAGCTGTACCCTACAGCCTGGTTTTCCCCAAGTCTTTATCCACTCCAGATTAAATGGCAGATAGTGAGCTGCTAAATATCTTCATTCAAAGGCATTTCTGTACCCTTTTAGATCTACCATGATGACTGTTCAGAAGATCACAAAGTCTGCAGAGCAGGAAAGCAGAATTGCCACAAAAAGGTGGAAGGAGCTGGCATGCACAAATGTGCATTTTCAGTGGGAGAGCTCAGAAATACACAAACATTTGTTTTGGCTGGCAAACACAGGCTCAAAAGCACCCCGTCACTGTCAGAGGAGCTATTGTTCCCTTCTACCCTCCTCTCCTTCTCATCACCTCTGAGCAGAACTTGCCTTAAGTGGAGAGTCAGGTCAGAGCTTGGCGTTGGCAAGAGGGAGGTGAAAATATGGGACAATATGGGACAAGTCACCAAGCGAACCTGCTTTGGACATCTGACCATACTCAGTTTTTCCATTCCTGTAATTAAACAGATTGTTTGCAGAGGCTGAGACACTGATAAGAAGACTGTCATTACTCTGCCCAGCAACAAACCGTGTACCATGCATGTCCCTTACAAGCCCAAATAAGAAGAATCTAGCTTTCATCTTATGACTATTTTTTTTTTCTCTTGAGCACACACATGTACAAATATGTCAGTAACTGTTTGTAAACACTCCCAGACACATCTGCTTCTTCCACACCAGCCATTCAGGGATGCCAAAAATACAAAAGACCATGAAAAAAAAATAATAATTTTAAACAGAATTCTTCTGATTCTTACGAAAAGAGCTAGAGGTAAGAGAAAGGCTCACTCATGCATCTATATTGTGAGGAAAAGGAGCAAATCTCTGCAGAGGAACACAGAAGTTACTTCTGGTCTATGAACCACTGTCTCATAGCTCAATGCCTGCTCAGAGAATTAAGGAAGAGGACAGAGATATTTCTGTTCAGAGGACTAGAGAGACAAATAAACAGGTACCATGGTCTCACACAGCCACAGGAAGGGATCATCTTCTGTTTGTCTCTGATGATCCACTCCCATGAAATTCCTGTCTATTGAATGTGGGTCTGTAGAAGGACAACGAAGCCTGTGACTTTCTGTGTGCTCCACATGAAAGGTTTAGTGATAGTTTCTTTAGCACTCTGAAGGACAAAATGGGAAATAACGTGCCATGTTAAGGTATTATGGTTCCTGTCACTTCTGTGCTCTAAGGCACGGATATAAACATACCTAGTGGTGCTCAGCCACGGAAGCATAAAGAAATTTCATTTGCAAGGGGTCATCATCTGGTCTAATCATCTCTTCAAGCCAGGGCCAACTCCAAGAACACATGGCATTGGTTGCTCAGGACCCCCTCCAGCCTGGTACCTGCAAGGATGGGGAGCACAGTGCTCTCCTTGTACAAGGTGCAGTGTGATCAGTCAGTCCTTGAGGAAGACCAGAGTCCTATTTACTTTATGTAATTCTAATCACTTTTGCCTGAAGCCAAATAGAGTGCCTGAGCACGTGTCTACCCTTGTTATACAGTTCAGAAACTGCTTAAAAGCTGGCCAAAAGCCAATGACACGTCTGACACACAGAAGACAAAAGTACATGATGGGCCTGTTAGTCTTTCACATCTCAGTCGTGATTACAGCTGTGGTATATGCCTCCACCACAAACTGAGCAATCACCGGTGAACTGTATGTGACTCCTGTGGCCAAATTCCGGAGAGCGGTGCTCACCATTTCTGCATGCTTCCAGGAGGATGTGTGGGGCTGCTGCAAAGGCAGGAGCAGCTCATCTCCCAGGATTATTAGCAGGAATGTCTGATGCACTTGAGCTTATTTCAGCCAACAGAGCACAACACAACTGACTTAGAAATGCGCTGATGTGGAGGAACACAGGGTGAGCTGTGGGATTTGATATGACAAGGAGTAAACTTTAATAGCAATACAGATGGTCGTCTGATATTTCACATATAATTATGCGTATTTTGACATAGACAATATCTTACTCTGTTAAGAGACCTGAAGGAGTTAAAAAGGAATCTATTTTCTGTGCTATACACCAGCCATGCCTGCATTCATGTCAGAACTCAAACTTACTGTGTTTAATATTCAAGTTCATTTTCAAATTCTTGCCCATTAACATAATATATGCCATTTTGCAAGCCTGGTCAGAGAAATCTGTAGCTAAATAATTTTCAAGTTTCCTTCATATCCAATGTATTATATGCAGTGTGAAATTATTTCTCCACTCTGTCCTTCATAGAAAAGCAGAAGAGCAATACACAATATACAGAATATTGTTGTAAAATGTATTACAGACTTCAAAAGTTTCTATGTGTGTATGCAAAATCATAATAACTAATCCTAAATGACCATTTAATTGTCTATTTTAAGTCATAGTTGATATGCCATTGCAAAGTAACCATTCAATACTTGCAAGACAAGAAATATATCAATGTTGAAATTATTTTTAGAAAAAAAATTATTTTCTTTCTTACAGTACTGCAGGATAATGTTTCTTAGTTCAAATCCTCTTGTGAGCATACCCACAACATGTCAAGACTATGAGAAGCATAAACATAAAAGAAGCTAAGAATTTAGGCCATGCCTAATTCATAAGTATTTTTTGTTTACACAAAAAATTCTAATAAAACTTTAATGAGAAAATCAAAGATGGAGAGTCTGAGAAATTCGTGCAATGAAACTGGGAGTCACCCATCATATGTGTGGTGGATTAGAAACTCTGAACTCAGATGGGCTTATCAAAGGGTTCACCAGTTCAAAGAACCCTTCCCAGCCATACCAGCCACTGCTTTGGATAGACCTACCTGTGTGTGGAAACCGAGCAAAAAAATCTCCTATTTTTACTGAATCAGCTTCGAGGTTTCAAGAGGTTCCAAACTAAAAATTGAAGGTAGATATTTGGCAATGCTATGGTGTGCAAGTGTATAAAAATGAACCAATCTCATCCTCTAAATGCAAGTGTCTAGTCTTCAAAGTTATATCTATCTATAGCAATCCTGATTTTCAACCTCTGTTGAACTTCTGAGATGGGAAACAGAATTCCACATACTAAAGTAAGACTTCCACTACTGAAAATACTGTAATAAAGTATTACTTACTGAAGTCAGTAACAATTTGCACTCAAATCCACAGAGATTAGGATTTTAACTTTCCGAAGATTCAGTTTTCAAAAATGGTGAATGATGTCTAAATGAATCATGAAAAAATGTTTATCAGGGTTTTTTTTTGTTGTTGTTGTTTGTTTGGTTTTTGTTTGTTTGTTTGTTTGTTTAGTTTTGGTTTTGGTTTTGGTTTTGGTTTTTTTTGAGATTCAAATGAACTAAAGATACCAGAGTAAGCTTACAATAAATACATTGCAGGTATTTTTTCGTCACACTGGGATAACCACAGCAGCATGTACATTCAGTGCATGGTATTTCACATATGCATGTTACTGAGCTCAGATACAGTGTGCCATCAAATCTTATGAAATGCTATTCATAATAACATGCACAAATGGTGATTTTCAGACTCAAATTTAGTCCTAGATCCAGATCCTGCTACATACTTGAACTCTAGGTTAATTTTAAGACCTTCGGTAATTCCACTGTACTCTTACACAGGTCTTTACGTGTAAAAATGTACAGTACAATTTACTTCAGTAGAGCTACTCACAATGGTAAGCCTTCACAATACCAGTCTCAAAAATTCTTTAAATACATTAAACCGTTTGTCCCCACTGAGCATTAAATCTCTTGTCAGTTGAGTATTTTTTAATGAATATACTTTTGAGTTTTGTCATCATTCGAATGACTCAATTAACAGAAAGTCACCTCCCCCACTTTTACATACCAGTAAATTCCAAAGATGTCCAGAGAAATGATCTTGCCTGATCTTTCTAATACGTCCTCAAAACTGGAATAAACACAGGAATTTTGACAGAAATTAGTTTTCTTCAGAAATGAATAGCAAGTTTACTTCATAATTTTCCACAAACAACCATTTAAAAAAAATAATAAAAATAATTTTGCTAAATAATTTATTCTTAAAAAGCTTATGGGAATTCAACTGTAAGATATATGTCAGTTAGTCACATAATATCTTATATTGTCTTTTTGGACAACTCTTATCTCTAAAGATCAACACTATCTAAAACAAAAAAACAGTTTATAAATATTGTGAAATGTGTTTTACAAGCATGCCTCCCAGTTCTCCTCTTGTATCAGTCATATACTATCTCAGTAACTCAGTTATTTCAAATTCTTCCTAAAAAATTAAGTAACAAGAAAGACTAGCGGATGCTTTTCATTTTCTATGTGAAATGGTCAATGTCTATGATTTTATCTTTCGGTATTTTTGTTGTCTTACAACCTTATTCAAAATGAATTATTTCATAAATTCCTCCAGTTTTAATTTCTAGCAGTATTCATCCACGTCTGGATGCATAATTTCTCAAGCAGAAGTGCTACAGATATTTCTCACCTAACAGGATAAAATGATACACGGAACCAGCTTTTCATAGTCCTTATATTACCTCTGCAGTTGTACCATGGGTACCATCATTTTGCATTTTAACAGCAAAACTTCACGTTTCCACTTGTCTTATATGATGCCTATCAACATAATGACCATCTCATGGGTAACCTATACAGAAGGCTATTATCTAGAAGTATTGAGACAGTAGTTGTGGGAAAGACAGGAATTCTAAAGAACAAGTGTTGGCACCTGCCTTTCCTTCCAGGTCTGTAGATCCTCTGTGAGACAGTGCTTCCCTACCATAGTGGGAAAAGTACCTTGGAGAAGCTGCATGTCCTCCTCAGCTCCAAGTAATGCTTTCACCAGTGGGAAATCACAAGTGAGGGAGATGGTGGCAGGCAATTCTGGAGGCATCTTCACAGGAGATGGAACAGTGGCAGGTGACTGACACCTGTGAGAGGTGCAGATGTAAACTACATACTTTCAAGGATATATGTTAAACACCAGGATGAAATATCATACCTTTTAAATTCTACAAGCTAAAATATACTGTGGTCTCATGTTCTGGATAAAAATATAAACAAATATGAATGACAGAGCTGTCACAATGCAATAGCTGTTTTCGGAGGGGTAAGGAGAATGCTGAATTCCCAGGTCTGCCAGGCACAGACAGTAGTGCTTTTTAAAAGTATATAATGAACTCTGTATCTCCAGAGGCAGGACTGACCTGCGGCTGGCTTCCATCACTTGCTGTGCTCTGGGAGAATGATCCTTTATTAGACAGTCCTGAAAAAAAAAAAAAAAGTAATATGAAATATAGAAAGACAACCATTTTACCAAAGCTATTTTTCCCTAACTTGTTTGTTTTAAATAAATAGATAATAGATAATGTGAAGAGTATAAATAGCCTATTGAATAAGGTTTTCCTCTATTTCAGAAAGAGGAGAAATGAAGGGAATTCTAAGCAGTGCTTGAGAAATAAGACTTTGCAGAAATAAAAGAGCCAAATCCTGTTTGCTTTGCTAAAGTGAGCTCTCCCACTGACAATGGAACTACTTATGGCTGATTTTTTTTTTCTGTATGAGGAAAAGACACAAAGACGCTCCTCTCTAGTTTTCAAAATAGAGATGAGTGGAGCTTCATGCAAGGGTAAAATTCCATCTGCACGAAAGGGAACTAGAAGGTGATGCCAGACCCCCAGCCTTGCAAAGCCCATTACAACTTTTTTGGATCAAATGCCATGAAAGAAGGAGATAAAACTGGAAACACACAAGGAAAAACAAAATCAAAAATGTCTTAGAAAGAATTCTCTTCACGTTTAAAGGGACACTTGAAGTAATGTTGGTTTAAGGTTTCTACCATTGATCAAATTCTGTTAGACCAGTAATATTGTTCTCAAGTAAGTGAAATATCACTTAAAGGAAAAAAAAAAAAAAAAAAAANAAAAAAAAAAAAAACAAACCTTAGAATTTTGAATAAAGCACGATTATGTTTTATTAGATTGTAAGATCTTGGGCTGATTTTTAAAATAGATAGTTAAAAGAAGGCTATTAAATCTTTATCTGTGCCCTTAAAGAAGTGGACTAGTTTTGTAAGGTGCTCTCATTGTTTTGGATTCAGTAGAAAGTTCAGCCAGTCCTAGGTGATTACCTGGCCTAACTACTCTGTTTGCAGATATTTTCCATTTGTGCAAATTATTGGGGATTTTTCTGCTTGCCTGACAAGCGTGTTACCCCAAAAATCCGTTAGACTCTCAGAGTGTACCAAAGATTTCATCCTTAACAAATGGCCAGTGGTACCAGCAAAAAAACTAAACCAAACCAAAGCAACAAAACCAAAGAAATGCAGCTTTACTGAGTTGTTTTCCAGTCCTGCAGTGTTGCCTTCCTAGGTCGTATTTAAAATAACGTAATCCATAATGTCGAGAAATTAAATTCTGCTGGACGTTTCATGCAGGCAAGAAGAGACATTTTTTTTCTAGCTTTCATCCATGCTGATCTTTTATGCTGATCCCCACTAAAAACGCTATTTAGGGACACATTTCTGTTGAACACCTGTCTTTATAATCGTATATTTCAAGTTTTTCAAGTCTTTGAAACTGAATGTTAAAGAACAGAAAGAATTCTCCATGATGCCCACTCTACAGCCTCAGCCATCCCTTGACAAATTCAAGAACTTTTTTTTTTTTCCTTGTGATTTCTGCTTGAGGACACCTGGCCCAGAAGAAGTTTTATTATCCAGGACTGTCACATCAGATCAGTCCTTAGTTTCAGAACATTTTGATACTTTATTAAGGTTCTCCTTCCACTTGAGTTTTCTTAAATTTTCTTTTCCTTACTATCATTAAAATCTTTGAATGTAATTGGCTATATTTAATCTCCAGAGTAGGAGTAGGGTTAGAAATTTGCAGTTCATTACATGGGGATGGAATATTTTTCAAATGTTTTTACGTGCCATGGATATTTTGTTTTTTGTTTACTGAACTTCTGAAGTAACAATATTATTGAGTATGTTATTTTTAAAAAATTTTCAGTTATGGGAGAAGATACAAAGGGAGTCCCAAGGATTTAAACCAAAAACCTTTTAATAGTAATTAAGGTGTAAAATCTCTTTTTTTTTTCATTTATATTTAGGATTTAACATACACAGCTATGACTCATCTTTGGGGAATCTTACATTGAAGTTTTCACCTGATATTTAGACACCAATATATTAATATAGTATATGCATGATACATGTATAATAATTGAATATTATCTAGAATTAATGGACTTGAATTCTAGTAGTGCATCAGAAAAAGGGTCCAAGCTTAGCAGGAAAATCCATATTGGCTGTACAAGAATGATCAATATCAGTGAGGATGTTGTAACACGGATTTCAGAACGGATTTGCAACGCAAGTACACCTCTGAGGTGTGCAGTAGGAACATACAACCCATGGTAAAGAGTGTGCTGCTACATTTTCCTCTGCTGTTAATTCATATATCAACTATATTAACAGAGCATGGCTGTGTCTACTTGAAATGCAGACCTGCTTTTATTTGGCTTTGTGGGTACACATGAAGAGACAAGAGAAGGAGGAGGAGCAGCTGATATTGTTATTATGGAAGACTACTGGAGTCCAGCACATTTTCGGTATTCTATTAAAAATAACAACTAGGCTAGAACAGGAAGAAATACATTATGTAACCTTCGTAGTAAAATGTTGAACTTAGTTTATTTGATTTTGTATTTCATGACATTTCCCAACTTACACTCACATGTTCAAAGACATGCTAAGCCTTGCTGTCAGCCAAAGTCCAGCTTAGACAAACAGATATGGTTTCATTTCATTCATTTGCGGCCTATTTTCATGTAATATCAACATATAATATGCTTCACCATTTTCAAGTCCATTTGGAGATACTTTACAAAATCAGATTCCAAAGAGAAATCAGGGTCTGTGGGAGCAGTTTAACTGAGGCCAAAAATGGTGTTCTCCCTGTTAACCAAAACTGCTGTTTCAGAGAGCTCTGGATTTCGTTTTCAGGCAGCCTTTCCAAACGTCTTCTCCGGATAATTCAGCTAAACTGTCATATTTTTTAAATCTATTTCGGAGTTGGTACAGAATGAGATCATTGTTAGAAGCCTCTCTAATATACATGTACATTCATATGCATTTTTCCCCAAGGTGATTCACACAGCTGGCTGTGGAATACATTTAGTAGACTCTTATACATGGGGCTGTCTTTCTGTCATAATCTTTCTTTTCATAGGACGATTTGTGGGACTCCATGATATGCAGCTCACAGTGCCTGTACTCAAATAAAGTGATACTGAATTTCTATTATGCATGTGCCTAGGAAACCTAGCAGCTCGCCATAAAGATTTTATTCACACAGCAGATTTGTTGTTACTTAGATAGTTTCAGACAATTTTAGATTTGAATGGACATGGCAGGATCTGACAGCATAAAAAGAAAGACCAAGAGAAAGAAGCATGTAGAACCAAATGATATATGATGCAACCTAGAGAGTAACAAGTAAGCAGGATGTCAAGGTACTCTTGTAAACAACTATCTTTCAAGGAATCTAGGTTTCTTTTTCATAATGTTTTTAAAATATTCAGTATGCATTACATAGGGAATAGATAGATGCATAGATAGATGCATAGACACACACATGCTTGTACACAGATGCTGCACTTGTCAAAATTCTTTCTTGTCTTGTAATCTTTCTGGGATCACTTTAAAAAAATTGTGTCTAAGCTGCAAACATAGAATATACAAATCTACATATCAACCAAAAGTGAAAGCACAATTTACACTTCTCCCAAAGTTTCCTTTCGTTCTTGCACCTGCAACTGGATGTACAGTTTTGTACATGTATTTCAGGGGGAAGTAGTATGCTCTTTTCAATCCAGACATAGGCTCTTTATTGCTCAGCACACTGAATTTTTCATTTTCCAGCACCGAGGGAGGAAATATTTATATATATATGAAGCTGAAATCCTGCTCATTGATGCAAATAACAGAGAGAAGAGTATGTCAAAGAAGCCTTCTCCTTCTATGTAAAGAAAAGGAGCAGAATGGCAGTGGATGAAAATTTGGTGCACATAAGAAGGAAAAAAAGATTATTTTTTTAGAGGAAGTTATACATACTTATGTCTGTGGATGGAAGCAGCAGTGTCAGGATTTCCCCCATACAATCAGTCGCTTCAGATGCAAGTGGAAAAAAGGACAGGATATAACACGCATTGCTTAATCAAACCACAATGTTATTAAGTCAAATCATCTGGGAAAAATCTATCAGTGACTATGATATAGCTTTTTTGGTATTATTCCCATGTAATGTTCTGCCTCAGATTCCACACCTCTTCATAACTTCATAACTCGTGTCACCACTCCTATGGTAAATAAATGGTGAGGGAAAGGAACTTGTGGACCTCCAGTGGGCAGCAGAACCTCTGACTCTTTCTCATATTCCCCTTTGATGATATATTTTCTTAACTCTCTTCTCAGCTCTGATTTAGCAAGAATTGGGACTATTCTGTAGTAACTAGCTTTTTTGTCCTCCCATATATCCTTTTCTACTAGGATGAGAAGCCAACAAGCCACCTCACAGGAGGAGATGTTGTTCTACTTTTCCGCTCAGGAAAGTAAAAAGTAAACTATTGTATATATCATTACGCAGATATATCCTAGATCGAACATTAGAGATTTATGTGAGAACAAGTAACTCTATAATAAAGAATGCAATCCTTCTGAGAAATTAGTTGTGTGAAGGAAAGACCAACAGAAAAGAGAAAGAAATGAAACAGAAAAAAAAGGTAAACAGAAAGCAAGGTGGTTTTTGTTTTGTTTTTTTTTTTTTTCCAGAACCCCACAGGAAGGTGTTATCTGGTCTCCATGAGCGCATACCTCCCTGTAAGGGAAGATGACATCACTAGCAACAGGATCATGTCCTACATCTTCTTGTAAATCTGAAGAACACCATTCCCTGCAGATTTTCCTACCAAATGTTTTAAAAGAACGTGAGACAAATTAGAGTACGCGAAAATTACTACACACTGACAGAGTTCCATTAAAGTGAGACTCTCACAATGTTGCTACCTGCAGTAGCAGAGTAATGGAAATGACAACCTAAAATGACCTTTCTAGTGCCTTGTTCCTCTGCTTGGATAAGACTTCATGTTTTGGATAAAGTTAAACACAGTGAATAAATGCTTTCATATATCTGTATTCTTGCAGAAATATATCATTCATGGACAACCACAAATATAAACAAAAGGTTGCAGCCTTAAGTATGCATCTGGGACAGTACCTTAAAATGAATGTAATTAACGTTTATTTGTGTTAGTCATGGACATTACTGTGAGTGCATTTTTGAATGAGTAACCTCAAACATCTTTTTATAGTTCCTGGGGTAAGGCATGCTGCAGAACGCTTAACCATATTTATAAAAGTTTTGTGCAGTCTTCTCTCTGATTTAAACGCAATATCTTCAAGACTGCAGAGCAGGCCCTTTGGTAGGTGTTGCTAAGATATCTGTACCTATGAAATCGGCATTCTTCCCATTCTGCTGTCTCTCTCCAGGTTTATAATCTCTTTCTCAAACGAGCAAAAATATTCTTTGATATTTCGTTGTCTGGAAAATGTATTGACTTGATAGCAGGAGTACTCCTGCACCGAGGAAGTCTGGGGAATACTTTTACAGCAGGCAATCAAAATCATTGTCCAATTGTTTCATCCTGATTATTAAAGGGAATCCAACCTCCAAAGTCAGGCCTTCAAGCCCTTGCCCTTCTACTTGTGCATCTGAGAAGAAATTATGGTAATCTTAAAATCCTGTTGATGCTGAAAGGCATTTCATCAACTGCAAAAATTAAGAGTGAGATGCAGAGGATGTTTTCCTATTTAGAGGAACCCCTGCTTATATGAATAGGCCTCATGTGGTGACTCTTTTGAAGCTGAGGACTTCAAAGCAGATCACTGACTTCCAGTGGGATAATCACTTAATGCAAGAGTGGGTAGATGGAATTATTACCATGCAGTCAAGCTAGATTTAGCCCTCCTCCTCTCCCCTAAAAAAAAAAAAAGGAAACAAATGGACCTTTGGCTTCTCTGTCTGCATAGTTTGAAAGTGGTGGTGTTACGTTGTCAGGGGTAGTAATCCCACATCAGGCATCAGTTGAAAAGTAGAGTGGGCAAAAAAAAAAAAAAAAACCACAACACCAACAAGAATATGTAAGAAATGTGGGTAGCTTCTATTAATTTATAAAACCATTTTTTTTTTTAATTTTTCACCATAAAAGTCTTCGCATTGTAAATACAGTTAGTCACCTTTGCGAATAAGATCACATCAGTGTGCCAATGTATTTTTCTAATCAATAAATAAAATGTCTTTTGGAAAGGTCATTTACAGATGTTCATGCCTGTACATGGAGCCATGGCCAAGAGAGAAAATTGCTGGATAAGTAACATCTTTCTTGGGTCTTAGAAAGTTGAAGCCAATCATTAGGACATCTAATTTTCTACATTTTCCTGCCTTATTCGGTAGGGTTTATAATAATTTCTAGCCCTACTGACTTGAGTTTCAACCTGCAGCACCTTTGTTTCTTCAAGTCTTAGGAGAAAAGTACATGGGTTAAGGGGGAGGATTTAGGGTACTTAGTTTTATGTAAGTGAGGTTGTTAACAAAGAGAGAATCAAGCTGTTGCTAAACTTGCTAATGTGTAGTATCTTTGGATCTGCTAAGTAATATTTCCAAAGATGGAAAAAATGAAGGACAAGTTTGTGTTTGGGTTTGTTTGGGNTTTTTTTTTTTAAAGAAAAGGTAGGAAGTATGAAAGCCCAGTGGTCTGATTTCACCTCACTATGTGGTCTCGTTTACTAGATACAACTGAAATTAACTATGCATTTGATGTGACATGTCTGGTTATTAAAACTGTGATATGTTCAGCAAATCTTGGCTGAGATGCATCAAGAAACCAGAAAGGTGTGTGTGCATGTGTCACTGACACACACACGTATATACATGCTTCCCTACAAGCTGAGCATGTCAAGGGGAAGTGTATATTATGAGTCTAGCGACTGCACAGCTAAAATTCTACAGCTGTCCAATCAAGGGACGGCTCACAAAGCTTGCATGTTGTTGCACAGACAGTTAAACTTAATTTTAAAATTGCTGGAAATAGGGGACCAGCCACTTTGTTTTGTTTTCAGGTAGATATATGCACTATTCTTTATCTTACATACACATCTAATGATATAAAGCTTCGTGTTAAACGTACAAAACTGGGAGTTAATGTAGGTTCAGTATTTGAGAAAGTTGGCCACATTCTAGGTTCTCTGGTATGGATTTAATGGACACAGCATTTTTGAAGATTTGAGCCTAAAAGGCTGAAGCTACAAAAAAATTCTTTCTTAATGTTATCCATACTGAGAAATTGAAACAAAGGGATAATAACTATTAATTAAATATTAATTAATACATTATTGTTTAACACCTTCTCAAATTTCTTAAACAGCTGTACAATATTTCAGAAGACTTTTAGAACATTATTTCACAAATTGTTTCACCTTTTCTACAAACTAACATTCTGAAACTACGATGGCCATGTTCTGTTATTCCACATATGGCACAATATGTTGCAAACTACATTTATCATCTTCTTTTCAGGCTGTCTTTTCCAACTGAAACATGTCTGCCACCCTTTTTTGTAGTGTCTGTGTCCTAGATGCAGGAAATTCCTTTCCTCTAACTCCTGTATATTCTTTTCAGGTAAAAACGTTTTCAGCTCCATGACAAAGCCTTGCAATCATCTTTAACTCTGGGAGTAGCCACATGTCAAGTAGTACAACCTGTGACCACAGATTTTAAAACTAAAAAAAAATTAATACTTTGCGTAACTAGTGACAACAGGGTTAAGTTTTGTTCTCTTTTGTTTTCTTTTTCTGTGTTTACCAAGGTAGCTCCTCTTGCATTTAGCATCCTCTATATTATAAAGAAACAACAAAAGGAGTCTTTCTTCTCTATGAACTTCTCTAAACACTGTGAGTAAAAATAATTACACGTGAGAAAATACTGGAAAACACATATAGTAGTATAATTCATTGCTAATGAGTTAAAAGGATATCACAATGCATTTATAAATCACTACACAGTGTTGCGCAGTTTATTTAAATTCATTGTGCCTCATTATAATTGAGCTATGCACCTTTAGGTCTGAGTTGATTAGGAATGCTATAGCTCAGAATAGCTTTTAATTCAGCGAAACATGGTCTGACCTTTACCATAATCCTGTGTGAAACACACTATAGTTTAGACATTAATAATGATACTTCCTCTTTTTTGTACTGGTAAGATGCTACTTTAAAAAATTGTATTATTAGTTAACAGGTTCAGGACAATTTATCAAAACCAAATTATCCTTCTGTGTATAACTGCAGTACTTAATTCCAAGTTCCTCATCTCTCATAACTATTACCTACTCTTTAAAAATGCTAAAAACTAAAACATAATAGTGTCACGTCAGAGCAATAAGTCACATACACACACTTACTGACTCCCCACAGTCTTATGCTGTACCTAGCTTAGGGATCTGAGCAACATGATGTACTTTATACAGGATAAGGCATCTCTTTCGTTCGACCTTTGTCTTCACATTCAAGTGTAACATTTCCTTAAACCACTTTCTGGTAACTCTGTGGTTTCCACTAGTGTCACTTCGCTGCTTTTCCATTGCTCAGCTCCAGACTGAATTTCTAAGGATGACCAAAAAGTCTGCACACAGCCTGCAGCCACAATCAGTCCCACAGGAGGTGCAGGTTAGTCTAAAAGAACTTAAATCTCGCCCAGTGAGCCCATCTCACCATCCACGACCCTAAGGACCAGAGCGACTTCTTGGTCCCCGCAGCCCTCCTCTACAACTTGGTGCATTTCCGGCCACAGCTACTCCTTGGGTTGCATTTAGATGATTCACAGTTTCCAGCTTTCCAAAGTCTTGGTTGGGGTTTGCGCTAATTTTCTTCTCAAAATAACTCTTTTGTTCCCAGTATTGCCACTGGTCTATTTTTAATAGCTGCCAATGCTTCAATAACATTCTTTTTACAGAAGAAAGATTAATTCTGGTGGAAAAAGATATGGTTTTACATCTGTTGCACACAAATGTTTTTGATCCAGAGGTCAATGAGAATATTCCCCAAGCAAGTGTGAAATTCAGAATAAAAGGCATAATCAAATTGGTTTTAATGTTCCTAAAAAAGAATGATGAGGATTATATGTCATCAATCTGCTTCAAATTATTTACAAAACAAAAGACATTGAATAACTTTATGAATTCACACTTTATCTGTATGAGGAAATCAAGATCAAACCGACATTGGCTAACATTTTAAGTAATCTAGTATTTTCCCCTAGCTGTAGCTGTAGGTTAATGTCCCAGTTTAAGCAGACTGAGATCAACACAACTGGGTAAATTTCAATTCCCTGAGCAGGGCTGTGGGAAACACAGCTTGTGTCAAAACAAAAAAATACGGTTTTTAAGTTGAGATTTAGTAATTGCTGACCTAGCCTCAGTGTTTCTGCTCATGAAGTTTCTCTCCCCAGGGGACTAGTGCTTCCTGAATACTTAACAGAAAACAAACAAAAGTTCTTTTTCCTCTCCAAAACTAAAGAAGACGGCTTCCATTGTTTGTGTGGCTGCCCAGTTGTACAGGAGAGGATAGCCTAGGTGGGGGGGTGAGCCAGGAAAGCAAAATCAGTTTGGTATGGTGTTTGCTTCTTAAAGGTGTATCCAAGAATAAACCACATTTCCAAGCTGAGCAACTGATTACAGGTCCTCTCTCTCCTGTATCACTGTCTGTCTCATCATTCCAAGCACCTGGGAAAAGTCAGCATCACGCCAACTCTGAAGCACAAACTGAATAAAGAGAATAAAATTGCCAGGAAATTTGACCTGGTAATTATCCACATAGATTCAAATAACAAATACCTATTAAAACAGTTTCTGAAGTCCTGGAGCTTTCAAAAGAAAATATAAAGGCATCTCTCCCTGGAAAACACTGTCTTTCATCTTTGCATTCTCTAGAAAACCAGGCCTTTTCAAGTTTTCTGTCTAAGATGTTACTTTGTGATGTATCATGTGTTATATCTAAATGCATCTGTCATGAAGCTTTGAGTTGACACATGTTCCTATTTATACCTGTTCACTCAAGCAATATTCACTTCCACAACAGATAGTTAATACAGTATCAACTTCTAGTGCAGATATTCTAAGTGTAAATCTTTATTATAATATCCATAAGCAAGACAAAGCTTCTCAGGTGAATACAGGGCACCAAAATAAGTCAGAAGGGTGAAACTGTATATTACAGATAACAGATGCTATATATATTAAAATTCTGCAAAAAGAAATGAATTAGCTGTTTTCCAATGGAATGTTCATTTTTAGCACTCTAAATCTGCAGAAACAAGCAAAAATATCTTTATTTGCTCTGAACTTTTACAGCTAATAAATAAATACATTATAAAGAACATTTTTTTTTCCATATGACTTAGAGTAATCTTGAACATTGCATAAAACCTCAATTATAGCATTGTAGGCACTGTCAGAAGAAAATAGCATTCCTTGTCCTTATTAGTTGTAAGGTTGACCTGCATTTACTTGGAAAAGTAGTAGAAGGCACAAAGAAAATTTATGGAATGGAACAGGTTCATAGTATTGTCCAGACTTCCACCTGTGTTTGCGGGGCATTTAGACACCTCAGAGCTAATGCATGACTCGAAGGACTCAGGGGAACTTCAACACACTGCAAAATGAGACCAGCCACATATACCAAGAGACAACAGCACAGATTTGTGAAGTACAAGGCTTTACAGACAATCCCTTTTAAAATCTATCTGGTCTTGTATCTTATTTTGCTCCTTGACATAAGATCTTACATAGCTATAGGTTACCAGAAGTACACAAGATGTTATTTCACTCTGCCCAAGTGGAAACTAAAGAGAACAGCTCTGGCTGAGAAAAGAAAACAAAGTGTAACCCAAGAAAACATTGTGGAAATCAGTAGATGACGAAAAAAAATCCACATAATCGTATTACGCCCTCTTGCCAAACAAATATAACCTAATATTGTTCATAGATAAATAAGCTGGTTAATATGGTCGTTCACTTAGGTCAAACAGAGAGATAAGGAAAAATTACTAATGTACATACCAGAAAACATTTAAAATAACCTATGAGAAGCATTAACCCACTAAGAGAGTCAGTTCCCACAGCACCAAAACTAAAAGCCAACAGAAAAAATTACAGAAGCGAAGGCTGAATTTGATAAATCAATTTTATTTCCTATGAAAGCAACTGCAGCCAAACCTCAAGCACCAGAGCTTCCCAAACAAATTCTGTTTAAAGGAGAAAATCAGATGAAATAAATCAATTCTGATGCACAAGTTTAAAGACTAGTGTCTTTAAACAGACTTCCATTGTATTTAATGCTTTACAACAGAAATCATAGGAGGATATTCCCAGGACGAAGAAAATCCATTAAGACACATTAGCTCTATTTTTTATCTTTTTTCTGTGACATTTCTAGTGCTAAAATATTATCAATTTCCAAAAGCTGTGTTTGGAAGTTTCTTTAAGTTTTGAATCTATTTGGGTCTTAGAAAGCATTGAGAACTGGCACTGCTGAAGACCACATAATTCTGATGTTTATTCAAAAAAAAAAAAAGGTAGAGTAAAGCCAGTAGAGCTTCTCTCTTTCACACATGCATTTGAAAGGATCTCCTGAAGAAATAAACAAACAAAAAAAGTACTATCTTCCATGGTACTATAAGGCTTTTTGAAATCTATACAGGAGCTGCCAATAAAAATAAAAATTGGTGGTTACTGGTACTGTGAAATAAAACAGTGGCTTCAATTAATGGTTCGAACTACCATACCATTTCACATAGCTTAACAGACAGCTTTGCTTCTGTATATATCTTGAAAATAGTAATGTATAGCAGGGTGGAATTAATGATAAAAGAGTTGAGAAATTTGTCACTGTGTTACATCTCAGGTATATCTATAGAAGTTATACATATTTAAACATAAAAGGCTGCTGAAATAAATATTTTACGAAACCTGTTGGGAAGTTGATTTATTTTTCTCAGTTTTTATGCTTAGCAAAATATGTAGAAATCTGTCATACTTCTACAAGCCTAGTTTTTAAACTAGGTTTCATCTTGAACTAGTATAAATATTGCCAGAAACATTGTTCTACTGGCACTGTTTCGGAGGCAATTTCAAAAGTGCACAACGTTGCTATAACTCTATCCTACTGAAACCAATACAAATCAGCAAGTGAAGAGGATAGGAGGTCTCGTGGGATATTTTTCAGTTGCTGTGGGCAAAAAGTATGTCTAGAATTGTTAAAAACAGGGAAGAAGGGGAAGAATTCAGGCAACACGAAGCAGTTTTGTGCGGTAGGGGAAAGGAGGGCTAGCTGTAATCCCAGTGCAACGGTGGCAGCCCTGCGGCTACCCCTGGTAGACATCTTGTAGAAGACAATTAAAAGCATGTGAGAAGGACCCGTCACAACCTCACTGCCTAAATTTAGCCTTATTCCCCAAATAAATCTCTTCCTGAGCAGACAGGTATTGTCATAGGTGTGTTTTGAGGATGATTTTGTAACATATTCTTGAACATGCAAGACTATACACATCCTTAACACCAAGGCTTGGGCAGTACAGCTGAGGAATCATTGTGGCTGAGACAAAAGATGCTTATGAAACTGAGAACAGGATTCTTCAATTCATCTGATAAATTTTCCCAAGCCAGTAATGTAAAGGAGCAAATCTGCACATATTTATCCCATTAAAACTAACTAACTAACTAACTAACTAACTAACTAACTAACTAAACAAAACAAAGAAAAACAAAACAAAACAAACAAACAAACAAAAACCCAAAACCACACAACTATCGAATAACAGAACAACAACAAAAAAAAAAGGTAGAGGATGGAAGAGAATGAGTTAATAGCATGTTTTTAAATGAAAATAGAGAGATAAGAGATAAAATTGTAATAGTACAGCAAAGGCACAGTTGAAGTCATACCTGAAAGGCTACAGTGGGCAACCACTCCAGTGTAAATCTATATTTAATGGGCATGCTGACGAGTACTTCCTTTCTTATTCCTTATGGTTCTAATCTCACCGGAGTACTCACCTCCTTCTTGGAGGAATGTTCAGAGGATATTAGGAGCTCAGTTCTGAAACAGGTCCTCTCCCTAAATTGTTTTGTTGTTACATTGCAGAACAAAGGACACGGATTTTTAAAAAAATCTCAGACTTCCATGTTTGTGTACAGATTTAATTTACCTTATTTTTTCCTAAGAAATAGAAGTATTTTTGAAATGGGTTGGGTTTTGTCTTGTTTTGGGGGTTTTTTTGTTTTGTTTTTTGGGGGGGTCTGTTTGTTTGTGGGGTTTTTTGTCTGTTTGTTTGTTTGTTTGTTTTTTGGTGAGAGGTTGTTAAGAGTCTGATTTGCCCCTTTGCCCCCCTGGTTACGTATCTAATGGCTAGATCTGTCAGTTTAGTGACAAAACTATAAAAAGGACATATAATTTCACTTACTAATTATCTTTGTTTCTGTCTTAGTAATAATATTGATCATAGGCTTCACTGGAATAAATTGAAACATATTTTAGTTCTCAAGACAGTTACATCTTCTGCATATTTTGTAGGAAAAATGTAATAGTGTTCTTATTCACATTATTTACTACACATCCTAAGCTTCCATTAGTTTCCAAATTGTATATTAAGGCTTTTTCAGTAAAAGTATATGTGTCTTCCTATCATATGTAGATGTTTGATGTTTTAAGTCTATCATGATGCCTACAGTACAGTAAAGGTAACATCCTGCCTAAAATATAAGTGACACAGAAAAATATTTTCTCAATAACTGAATTTCAAGAGCTAGAAAGGGTCTAGGGAACACCCTAGCCTCAGAAAACAGCAGCTCAGAATAATAAACATGCCTTTGGAAGTAACGAGGAATCACATGGTTATAAAGAAAAGTTAACCAACGTAAGACTGCTGAGAAGCAAAATTCAAATAACTGAGTCATACTAGACGTGGTACATATAGTCCTCGTACAAGAATTTCATATGATAAGAACCAGACAGCCTTAAGCTTGTTCCCCTCCAGCATCATGGACCTGCACTTTCTATAACTGAAAACAACGTAAAGATAACACATGCCACTGGAAAAAACTACAAGAACTCCAATAAAATGCATTATGACTTTTCACATTTTCACTAAATTATTTTATGGACTATATGATATGAGTAAAGAGGTTGGCAACGGCACACTAGCTTAGAGGGAAGTCTCAACAGTCTTGAGAAATTAGTTGACAGGAATTTCATAAAGCTCAACAAAGGCAGATGCCAAGTCACCAGTAGGGGAGGAACAACCCCAATACACGCCGGAAGCTAACCAGGTAGAAAACAGTTTCACAGAAAAAGACTTGGAGTTCCTGGTGGACAACAAGTCGAATGTGAGCCGGTCTTGTGTCCTTGTGGCAAAGAAGGCCAACAGCACCCTGTAGTTGAACCAGGAAACTAGGAAAACCATCACCAGCAAGTGAAGGGAGGTGATAGTTGCCTTCTACTCAGCACTGAGGTGCATACTCTGTGCTCCTCAGCACAACAGAGATATTGGTGCATTGCAGAGAGCCCAGCAAATGGCCACACAGATGATTAGGTCATTGGAGCATCTCACATATAAGGAGAGGCTGAGAGAGGTGGGACCATTCAGCCTGGAGAAGGGAATGCTCAGGGAGACCTTTGATATGTGTATAAATACCCAATGGGGGAGTAAAGAAGACAGACCTAGACTCTTCCCAGTGGTGCCCAGCAACAGAATAAGAGGCAATGGGCACAGCAGATAAAACTTCATTTAAACACAAGAAAAAAATATATTACCATAAACTTGATCAAATACTGGAGCAGGTTGCTCAGAGAGGCTGTGAAGTCTCCGACTTCAGAGGTATTCAAAACCCAGATGCACACAGCCCTAAACAACCTGCTCTAATTGACCTTCTCAGAGCTAAAGGGTTGAAGTAATTGATCTGCCAAGGTTTCTTCCAGCCTCAGATATTCTGTGAGTATCAGACTGATCTCAGATTCCAGTTCTCAAAGAAAATATTTTTTGGAGCACCAAAGACCTGGAACAAAAGAAGCAAAATTTGAAAATATTTGGAAAATGTAGATAAATTCTTATATGAGAAAAAGATATAGCCAAAATATACTAGTTTCTCCTCTAATTCTTACCTTTAGAACAGATCCTACTACTAGGATGCAGAATGTAATATATGTCCTAGCCTGGTTATCCTGTTAAAAGCAGAAATACCAACAGAGGTAAGGTCTCTTTCATTTCATGGAAGAGACACTTTACCTAAAAAATGCAAAATTTTGACATGAGAAAATATGCTCTTATGTTCAACCTCTACTCTTCTTGAAAGTCATGCTGGAGACTGTTTTCTGGTTTCTATTAAACACTCACGATGTTTCACAAGTGAATACAATGAGTCTTGAATAGTATAAGGAGCACAAAGGTCTAGATGAGATTCCACTGTGGAAAAAAACAGTGTAAGAATATGACAAGAATTTTTGAGCAGCATGAAAAACAAAGTTCCTATCTCAGAGTTAAACAAGCAGTAAAGTAAATATTACACAAAAGAAAAAAAAAAAAAAAAGCTGAGGGGAATTCACCACTAAGCAAACAAATATATATCAGTAAGATTATGGCCATCCTTAATGTGTTTGCCTTAGTAAATACAGACAAAGTACAATGTTTCCTTAGGATAATAATTTATGTCAAGATTAGGTCTAAGTGCTTATTCCAGACACTTGGACTGGTAAGCACCTTGGGAATATAAGCACACTGCCACATCCAAAAGCCATGAGATGCAAATCTTAATGATGAGGCAAAATGGAAGACATTAAAGATGCCTAAGTGTTAGGTACAATAACGGTACATAGTTAACCAGATTTCCACAGGTGACTCAAAAGGAAGTTATAAAGAGCAATTATTTCACAAGAATACAAGGCTGTTAGTCTGTATGTGACAAAATGTAATACAAGTTATACATTAACCCATTTTAAAATAAAATAGGCTGGAGCCACTGCCCAAAGGAGTAACATGTTTTGTACCACTGGTTATGACATGCCTGTGATAGCTTAAAATGATCACAAATTATAGGTTATGATTGTTGAAAGACTCCTAACAAATAGTTTGTATACAAATACACAAGGATTTCTTTCATCTTTAAATCTTTCTGCTGGCAATGGGATACAAATTGGAGAGACATATGATATTTGTAAATACACTCCAGAATATTTACCAAAAGCATGGTTAATAACCAAACAATACTTTTAACAGCTGTACATGTTGGTTTTTTTTTAAGTGATCAGTTTCAGAAAGCAGTGTGAACTGTGACTGCCAAACACACTACTAGTGATGAAACTTCATAGAAAATAATTAAATTTATCAGTAGACTATCACTAAGACAGTGTATTTTCTACTTCTTTTGGGAATTCTCAATATTAGACAGGATGGGTTTTTTTAAAGCAACTAAAATGTTCTTGCTAAGGACCGAAGGATAAAGATAATTTTTGAAATGTTGAAGAGCAGAAAAAATTGAAAATATATACAGAAGATATTTACTTTAAAGGCATAAAATTTGAAGATCTGAAACAGGAATGTGCTCATGTCTGGCACATACACACAAACATTGAACATGTGAAGAAAGAGAGTCTTTGAAATTCAGGACAAATGAACTTGTCATGAAGTAGACAATAAGCCTTATATTATCAGAATTAAATTTTAACAGGAAATGAACTTCCAAAAAGATCTAGATCTAAATTCCACATACTGAAATAAAAGATATATATAATAAATATATAACAAATTTGCAGATTGCACTGTATTGGCAAGGGTTGCTAGGATCTTTCAAGTTGATTTTACAGGTCGAAATAATCTTGAAAAACTGGGGACATAGTCTGGAAAAGAATGTTCATTTTCAATAGGAGCGAGTGCAAGATGTTACAGCCAGGCAGAAAAGAAAAACAAACAAACAAACAAACAAACAAAAATTAAAAACAAAACAAAACAGCTGGGAAGCACTTGGTAGACAAAATATTCACCAGGAAAGGGGTAGCTTGCTTTTGTAAGGCGAAACGAATCATAAAACTATGTTTTCCATTTGTAATGGAGGTGGGGCTGGCCCAGGGTTTATGAACAATAGTAAAACACAATGGATATCTGAAATAATCTCTTTTCTGTTCTGCTAGGCAAAGTTTTAAGCTGATTACAGCACATTTCCAGAACAAACTAACTACTTACTTAAAGTCCAGGATAAGAAGTCACAGGCTTGTGTTGCAGGCAGGGTATATTAACCATGGTAAACATCAGAATAAATTAGGAGGTTACAAGGATCTTAGACAAGCCTGTACCAGAAATTACAAGGGCTGCGTGCTCTCTGGAGACCTGAAGATTTCAGAGGGTTCCCCCCAGACCTACAACTCACTCACAAGACATTACGAAAAAAAAAAAAAAAAAGGGATTGATTATTGCTTTAGCTTTTGTTTGGCAGCTCCTCTAGAAGTTGCCACAGCTAATGTTCATATCAACCTGTCTGAATCACAGGTTACCTAATAATGTACTGCATTAAGCAGTCTGCAGTGAAGTGCAAGTTACATTGTGTTACTTTCTGTGATCCCATGGAAACCATAAACCAATGGCTGAGTTGAAAATGGCCTATGTAAGGATTCAAACTTCAGCCTATAATTGGTATTATGAAATTCCAGGAACACATCAGGGAAACATGGGTCACCATCTGCTGACATTTTGGCAAAAAAGGGAAGAGAGGAAAGAGAATGCCTGCCTAATTAGACACTGATGTGAGAATCACCAACTCTAGCAGTGAAGTACAGGGACAGGAAAGGTAAAGTAAAAGCCTGTACTATGCTGAGTTCACAGAAACTAGTATTCACATTCATAGTGGAAAACAAGATTTTTAAACATGCAGTGCTATCATAAAAACGCTTCTATAATCCCTGGAGATGATGTTTTCAGAATGGTTAAAACCATAATATGTTTTTCATTGTTCTAGATTAGAAAGGGGGCCTGTTTGTCCGGAGACAGTTGATGAAGAAGTCACATAAAAGAGAGCAGTTCCGATGTAAATGTTTAAAAATAAACATATAATCACAAAAGGACAAGAAAATGTATATGGAACAAACACCCTATAGCCTCTGATACAAAAGCACACAGATCTCTTTACTAAGGGACCTAATTACTGCACTATTATAGGTCTATGTCTAAAAGGTATATGAAAATCGAAATCTTCCCCCACAACCATTAGTCTCAAGGACCCAATTCACAAAAATCTTCCAAGAATGTCAAAACTGATGGATAAAAATCAGCACAAAGCCTTACAGCCACCATGACCTGAGTTAACCTGTGTGCTCAGGAACAGAGCGTCAGCTGTGGTTAGATCACAAAACATCTCCAGGTGGACACCATTGCAGCATCATTGGCACTTGTCCATCTATCCAGACTTCTCAAACAGGAGGTAAATTCTCCAAGCTGAGGGTGCTCGTGCTGTTCTCCAGAAGAGTCCAACTTCTTGCTCGTGACCAACTTTGTTCAAGACTGTCCTGCACCATGGGTTGGGTTTGAAGCTGGCATTGGCTAAACTACATACTGAAAAAATGTAAGTGCTTGGAGTTACAAACAATCTTTTTAATGTAGGTTTAAAATGTCTAATGAAATGCCGTCCAAATCTATGCTCTTTAATATTTAATGAAAACATTAAATACTACATTTACACATCAGAGGACTCCGCAAGAGTGTACTAAAGCAGAAGATGGAGTCAGAGGGTTTGCACCCCACATTGTGCACTGAAGTCAGCAGAGCTTCAGTCATTATTCAGTCAAAACATATTTACAACAATTGCAGAAGAAAATTTGAAGTGGTTTAGAATAAGCAATTAAGTATATCTTCCTTATTAAAGCTTCTTGACTGGTCTCAAGTACAAAGATTATAGCTTAATCTCAAAACTGGAAGAAAAAAGCTGATACTAGACAGGTATATCAGACATAAAAATTTATTGAATTTAAAAACCTCAGGATGACAGTGGAAAACTTCATAAGTGAGAAAGCTAAAATTGAAATTTTGTTAATTTTTAGAAAATTTGCATCCAGGCTCCCTCCACACAGCGTCAATGAAACATGTTTTTAGCACATGTAGATTGGGCTGGTCACAACTTCTTAACAGGTGTGAAAAAAGCAAATAATTTAGTAAAATAGTCTTATCAAAGGGCAAAAAGAAAACATAGCAGTCCTAATCAACTAATGTATGAGAGAGTCAGTTACTAGATTTTCTACTTTTATGTAACGTTACAGATTTTCTGGATTTGAAAATAGGTGCAGAGCTTTTGTGTTTGATGAATAAATATAATATAAATGGAATTACCAATTATATGACATGCACAAGATTACATACACCTTAGGAAGGTATAATATAAACCATCTTAGTAGATTTGCATCATTATGAAAAAAAAAATAGAATCTAACCATTGTTTTGTCTCAAGAATCCATTCTTCAAATGTTTCAATTAATGTACATATTCAGAATAGCATTACAGGAAAATCTGAACTAAAATACCAGCCTGTTCTATAACATCTAGGATTCTATTCAGCAACTGCACTTAGATCTCTACAACATCATTAAAAGATGAGCCATTCTATAGCTTGTATAGAAAGAGTAAGATACATTCACAGGTCCAACATGGTGCAAAACTGTTACACTATAGAAAACCATACGTTTTAAGATTTTAATCATTTCCAGCCATCTTGGTTTGAATATTTTTGTTTTAAAAGCATAACACTAGAAAGAACAAGAAATAGCAGTGTTCTTCCCCAAAATAAAAAAACATATAGACTACAATATAAAAGTCTTGCAAAGGTACTTAATATTCTCACACCAAACTCTTAGAGAAAATCCTTCCTGCCTCTTTTTTACATACAATCAATGGATTACTTAACACAAAAGGTTGGACACAAACTCCATCACTCTTTCTCAAGGCATTTAAATTATTTTAGGGACTCAAAGACGTATTTCAAGCTATGTTTTCTTGAGTTTGGACATTGTAAATGTGCTACGCTGCACTGTAACATTTAACACAATAGCCTAACTTTATATTGAGTAGACCTTTCTAAATAATTAAGAGAATTATCTGAAAAGATGATAAATAAAATGTCTATTTCACTCTACTGTGAAATCATTGCATTTGCATCTCATTTGTGCATATTTAGACATATGATAAATTTTGGAAAATATTAAATTATTTGAAATTTGAACAGTTTCTCTAATCCTAAACCAAAGTGTCATTCAGTTTAGTTGGAAATTCACTAGAAATTCAGGTTAACAGTTTACCTGATATACCGGTTAACAGATATTGGTCATTTATTATTACCCATTAGTTTCTTTTTCCTATTATCAATCTAAGATATCTAGTCAAAACATCCAAATTATCTATATATCTAACCAAAATAGCTATTCTGTGCCTAATGAAAAGCTTAGAAGCTCCCTCTCCCAAACTTTCCAAAACATATGTATTCGGACAAAACTAGGTAAAACATCAACAACCACCACCCCAAAACAAAAATAAAACAAAAAAACCAACCAACCAAACAAAACTAACCACCACCATAGTAGTCTTCCGTGTATTTTTCCAAAGAATACTTTCCTGGAGTTTTTCATAAAATATCTTATAAAAGTTTAATTCTGTGAAAATTTTAATGGAAGAAAATATCAAAACCATTGCAGAAGAATAATTTAGAAACTGCGCTTTTTAGTTATTCTTTCTTATTTGTTATTTTTTTGTACAATCTTTCATCTTTCGCTTCACTTCTAAACAAAAATTATGTTTGAAATGTCAGTATGTTCATGTCAGTCTGAAAACTGAAAATCCTATCTGTCTTTAAAAATTAAAAAGTGGTACATTCATCAAATAGTCGTAACATTTGATAACTGTCCTAATACAGTTACAGTTGGTATGAAATTTACCTATTTCTCTCATTCTTATTCAAGGTAGAACTCTGATTTAAGACCTCTGCTAAAGAAAGGTATTTAAAACATACTGTAGTCTTTATCTTGTTAGACTCTGTCAATTGCAATAAATAATCTCCAGGCTAGATACATCAGCTATTAAGTGAGTAATGCTTATGTATATACAGATTTAGTTGCTATACTGTTCTACTGCTATAACTTTTTAACCAATATTATGCTTTAATATTGAAAACCAGTGTGAGTATTTCCTATCCCAACTTTAACTAACAATAAAATAAATGTGATTCTAATTTTATTTTATTACATAATGATAGCACACCACTTGAAAGTTGTGAAATATGGTAAAAAATACATTCTCAAGTTTAAAGCACTGTTAAAAAAATTTACATGATTACACTACTGCATTTTCACCACAGGAGCATTTGCTAAATAGTATTATCATTCTCAGTAGAATTTTACGTTCAAAATAAAGAATTAAAAAAATTATGAGGAAAAAAGTGGCAAATTGGAAACAGAACCAGAAGCTCTGTTTCACAGGCTGTTGATGATCACTTTTCTATTTTATGTGTCAGGTTTAAATTTCCCTGTAGCAGCAATTTAAATATTTTTTTTTTTTTCTTTCCTGAGGCTACTTAAAAATTTAATTTAGCTCCGGCACTGTGTCTATGTTTTCTAATAGGAATATAGAAAACTCTTCTAATTTGGGGGCTGACCCTTTTAACAGATTATAGAATTTAAACATAATTAATCAGCTTTATTCATAGAGTTACATGGGCTTTCCACAATTTACTCATGTAAATTTCTTTGCTTGAGTTACAGTAGACTACATTAGAGAAGGGTATTTGAAGGCAGATACTCACAAGTCACACATTCATGTGGTGCATATACAGTGGAAGAGTCATTTGCATGCACATCCACACACACAGATACACATACATAAATCCAATAAATCTACATCTCTTCAGAAGTTTCACCAGTCGTCCTCAATGCGCAGCGACTCCTTCACGTTCAAGTCCTTGTATTATTTTTTCCTGCATTTTTATCTAAGACTGGAAATGGATTCTTACTTCAGAAATTGGTGTTTGGTACAGTCCTTTCATCCTTGTCTCCTGGGTTAGGATATCACAGTCTTCAGTGTGTAATGATACTGAAGCCACATATTGGGCTCACGGTTGTTTGCTTGGGTCACTGAGTGTTAAAAACAAATATGAAATTTAAAAATAATAGTATCACTGCAAAATCCTTAATTGCATGTTTGTTGTTTTCTTTGTAAGTTACAGTGGAAGAATATTCTAAATGACTTTAACTAGTAGGAAGAGTAGCATCAGGTTTTGTAAGGGATAATTTACAACACAGCAGAATTAACAGCTGCATTTCTCAGAGCTTGTATCCTACGAGAGGCTGAATTTATAAAATGATAGAAGTTGCCACTTGATCCACTTCTGGTATATTCACGTATCTATAGCTGCACAGAATTCAGGTAATGTCAGCTGTAGTATTGTTCCCCTCAGCTTTTAACATACCTATTTCCCTATTTAATTTATTTGAAATTAATAATTCATGTAATTTGGAGAAACAATGTGAACATGTATCTATTTATGTCATTACATTCTAGATTCATCCCATCCTCAAGAAAACCCCCTAAAACTAATCAACAAACCCAAAACATATGAACTTCATTTTATCTTCCAGACCTATAAAACAAAGTTATAGAGAATTGCAACTCAGTACAGGCTTCCAATTCTGCATGTTTCATGGTTGTCCAGTGGCTGGAGAGGTGTGGTGATGAGGATTTTGGTGATCTGCGCCCATCTCTTTCTCACTCTGGTTCCTTGAGCAAATTTTGTTTTCAGTTCTGTGTTCTTCTCCTTGCCCAGCTATGAAAGAGTACACTTCTTTTTCATACAGGTGCTTTTGGACATGAAAATAAATCATATTTAAATGATTAAAGAGGCTAAATAAGAGCTTTATTAAAATAGAAAAGAGAATGAGAAGAGATTTCAGCTGCTGCTTGTACTTTTTGAGGTCATTGAAGAGAAATCAGCTGAAATTATCTGAATAAAAAAAATACCCTGGAAATATTGTTCAAAGGTTATAAGTGAATAAAAGATCACAGTAAAATTATAAATTACTGCTAAAAGAACTAAGATAAGTCAAGGGGATAATTAACAAAGAATCATTTCAGAGTAAAAGTACATTGCCCAGTTAGCTTAAGACACATCTATTATTAAAAAACACAGTTAAATCTGTGTAATAATATCGGAGTTGTTTTATTTATGAGTTGACCACAAACTTCTTTGATGGCAAATACTAGAATATGTGTCATGCACAGGAACACCTAAGAAACTGGGGGCTTTTGGTTTGTTTATTCTTCTGCTTTTAACACAATTCCTTCAACAGAGTAGAACAAAAGCAAGATAGTGAGAAAAATCAGTGAACAAGTAAGGAGGGGAAAAGGGTGTTTTCATGATATAGCCCCTACAGACACCATAATCCACCTCTATACAAGCAAACCTCTTCTGGTGGGAGGAGAAAGCAGCAACAGGACTGAAGCAATATATTACATCATCCGTCTCCATAACACCACAGGGAATAGAAGCATCTGAATTCAAAACCAGTCCATATGAGCCTGCATGAATAACCTTGTCCTGCTCTTTCAGAACAAATGACAGCTGAGCAAAAATCCTAGGTCAACACAGATGGTCATGATATCTTGCACGTATCGTGGATGACCATGGTATCTCAAGACCTCCACTCCTGCATTCACAATGCCTGTCAGCTTAGAATACAAGCATCACTATTTTACTTTTGGAAGTATTGTTCAAGTATTGATGTGAACACCCTCCCATAAAGAGAAATATGAAAGAGACCCGGTAAATGACTCTTTTCCAACCCACAACAAAGTATGTCTAAGGGAGGCATGCAGGGTCCAAGAGTCTTAGCAAAAATAAATACATTAAAAAAAAAAAAAAATATATATATAAAAGAAAAAGAAAATTACAAGACATACATACATACAATCTGACATCATAAACTGATAGTTTATCAGCATCTAGTGCTAATAGTAATTAATTATCTGTCAATGTCTACAGAAATAGTACTAATAAATAAACATTTCAGTGTGTGCTGATCAGTTTTCAGCTTCACTAAGGCTACTTAATCACTTAACGTTGATACCATCTTTTATCTGCCTCTCATCCTTATGCTTCTAAATGTTTTTAGGAAGATAGTTTATAAGCTTTTTTCAATTCAGCGAAAGGAATTGAAAGGAGTTGAAGGGAAAAGAAGCTTTATAAAACCAGCACCGAAACAGACCATCTTGTAACAGATCATGGGTTATTACAGGACCATTAAGAAGATACGTTCAAATAGATTCAATTGTTCTAATAATGGAATTCTGAGATTCTAAAATACTCAGGTGAAAAAAATCTGATACTGAATGGAGAATATTTGGAGAATTTCTTTTTGCAATTTCTATCCTATGCATTGTTTATCAATAATATTACACAATGATCTCAAAAATTTGAGGGTCAAGAGAAAAATTTGTCTAGCATATTTTTAAGCAGAATTCCTCTCAAGAGTCTTTAACAATTTTCTTCATAATATTTGAGTTGGGCCAAGTTGTCCAAAGCTGAGTACCTATTGTTAGTCTTTTAAATATTTAAGAGTTCATAGATTTCATAGTCTGCTAATATGCTGGCTTTGAATGTGACATTCAGCATCTTAAAATATCAAGGCTGATGTCTGAAAATTTAAGACCATGATTAAGGGCAGATTCATAAGTGCATCAAACAACCAGTATTATCATAATGCATGAGTTTCAGTATATGCTTGGGTATATATACCCTATATATATATATGTATATTTTGAAGATATATGTACAAAGACCAAAAGAGAAGTATTGGAAGCCTTTTTTTTAAAAAAAAAAAGAGAGAAAGAAATCAAAGCCAGATTGAAATTTACAAATTTTTATTTTTCATAAAGTATGAACATCTTACTACAATATACAGGTCAGATAAATGTGTCAATGATCCTTACTTACACTAAAGTTAATTCCTGATATTTTAGCAACATGCAAGGACCTTTAAAAGTGAAACCAGATACATCTAATAATTAGAAAGGTGTTCAATAGCATTGATATACATGAGGATAAAGTGTTTTTGAGCCTATAGTTACACTCCCTGATGCCAAAAGGAATCTTTTCAGTGATGGCATGGGATGTTTCATCAGGTTACCTATGAAACCTTAATTGAAGAATGGAAAGCTAACTGCCTGAAATATGAACACACACACACACACACACACACACACACACACACACACACACACACACACACACACACACACACACACACACACACACAGAGCAAGGCTTTGGAACTGCAGAGCAAACTGAGCTACTCTAAATATTTTAAGCGCACAAGTTTCTTCCTGTTACAGAAAGTAATGTATTCTACATCATAACCTCAATGCAGCTACACTGACAATTTGATGGTATGTTGCACAGCTATCCACGAGATATGCAAGTCTAACAGTATGATAATTCATCCGTGCCAGGGAGGTTCCTGTCGATGGAAGAACAGACTCTGTGAAGCACGTTGCCAAATTGGGCTATGAATCGTTCACACTTCACAGGGTCTGAAAATCTTGCATGATCTTTTGCCAGCAGCTCTCCACGTACATGGAGTTTCCTCATAAGCTCTTCCTTTCAACACCTGAGTCACGTCTTCTTTGGTCTCGGTTTTGTCATCCCTGTTAATGATATTGGCCACTGATTTTTTTCTTATAACCTATATAGCAGCTTTGGGATTATCGTTGTGTAATCCAGTGATAAAAGTGAACAGATTGAAGACAGAATCCTACACATATGTTGCAAAGCAGAGTTTCTGACTCAGCACAGCAGAAGCTATCTGCTACCATGTAGAAATTACAATTTTCTTACATTGTCTAGATAGCTGAGGCAGGATAAAATCAAAACACCTCTCCCTAGTCCTCCAAATTATCTGTGCAGTAAATTCCTTTGTACATCATGAGATGCAGCTCCACTTTGAGAGCATTTCACCAAAAGTGGTGTAGTTTCCGGCAGTTTCGTGAGGGCAGCCTCCTCTGGACCTCAAAGCCCTTTGCCAGCAGTGGATTTTTCTCAAATTGTTTCCAAACAGGGCAGGCATCTTCATATTCTGTAATTCCTCTACCTAATTTAAATAGTATCCATAAAGTGTTTTGTTGTTTGTTTTTTTTTTTTCCAACAGTTGATAAGTACACTGACATAGCAGGGATTTAAAAAAATACAATGACTAATCTTAATCACACCGTAAGCATTAGCAGATTTCCGACTCCAAAGATGAAATGTGTTGTTTCTTCCTCTATTGACCTTTTTCTATGTTGCACAGATTCACCCTTCCTGATCTTTTTCCTTCTTTCTATCAGGCAGGAGGGAGACTGACCAACTCTATTGACAGGAGAGTCAACATTTACAAAGTCAACCTCAACACATTTGCATTACAATGGTTAATCAATAAATTTCTTAGGAACAATATCCATGTAAAATAAACGAATTACATAGGTGTGGCAGATGCACTCGACCTCCCACCAGCCAAACCAGCAGCCGTCTGGTCAAGGCTCCAGAGGATGGAAGGGCCTGAGCCACAGCCAGGCCAAGAGCTCTTTCCAGGAGACCCACAGGCAAGCAGAACGAGAACTGAATGCCAGTGGCTTGTGGGCGCAAGGAGTCTTGTGCAGACTTTTGCTACTGTATGCAATTTGACCACGAGTCAACCACTTCATTCTATAAAATGTGGAAACACACACACGCAGAAACACATACATAAATCCAATAAATCTACATCTCTTCAGAAGTTTCACCAGTCGTCCTCAACGCACAGCAACTCCTTCGCATTCAAGTCCTTGTATTATTTTTTCCTGTATTTTTATCTAAGATTAGAAATGGATTCTTACTTCAGAAATTGGTGCTTGGTACAGTCCTTTCATCCTTGTCTCCTGGGTTAGAATATCACAGTCTTCAATATGTAATGATACTGAAGTCACATATTGGGCTCACGGTTGTTTGCTTGGGTCACTGAGTGTTAAAAACAAGTATGAAATTTAAAAATAATAATATCGCTTCAAAATCCTTAGTTGCATATTTGCNGATATAAGGTTGTGTGATTTTTAATATACTCTTTGATTCATGTTACTTGGTAGACTAGATTTGCTACAATTTTAAGCTCGTATTTACCAAAAGAAACTGCAGACTACACTAAATGCCTGCAAGATCAAGTCTAGCTTGCATTTTGCTGGGGAAAATTGAACTGACTGGGAAAACAGTGATCCAAAGCTAATGCAGAGACATTACAGACATCTGCAAAGCTGGACCTGTTTTGCAATTTGCTGAGAAGAAACAATTTATCTAGACAAAATGGCACCCTCGAGGATATTGACCCAAAACAATGTCTACAACTGAACAAAATGAAGGCCGACATGGAGTCAGAGAAAAAAGGTCCAATGGGGAGAAAAGGACCTGGTGGTGGAATATTGCTATTGGTCTGAATCACGATGTGAATGGTCTGTAAAAATATAAAAGTTTGTAGTTTTCTATGCTTGGGCAGACCTCTGCGCAGGTACGCAGCTTGAGCCAGTCCTTCTGCTATTCTACTCCATTAATTTTTTTATTTTCTGAGAATTTTGTTTCCTGAAAGTCTGTTTTGCACCTGGTTAAGGGCCTCGCCTGAAAGTTTGCCACTAGAGCTTTAAAAATAGGCTCCAGAGTGAGCTGTTATCAGGGAAGGAATGCCTGAAAGTTTGCTTTTGTGAACAGCTACAAGCCTCCCCTGAAAGTTTAAATCAGGAGCTCTAAAAACATGCCCTGGAGCGAATGGTTATCAGGGAGAGAAGAATCCTGAACGTTTGCACCATGATGAACATAGGCCTCACCTGAGAGTTTGCAGGCACCTGAAGAAAAGGTCAACAGCATTTGGCTTGGCATGTTTCCTCCATGCAGTAAATAATAGAGTGAACCCACCACCGAACTCTTTTAAGTCACGCTTCCCTCTAAGAAATCTGAACATCGTTCTGCAGCAAGCAGAACCCTAAATTACTCCCCCACAACAACAGCAGACCAAAATGATTTAGATTTGGTATTACCCCCCAAAACAAGTTCAGAATAAGCTTAAAAAGGAAATAAAAACCGTTCTTAATTGTGGAGCCATTTTAGTTCATTGATCATTTTCTGCAATGTCCTAATTGTGTGATTCACCATCAAACTAGGGTTTAGAAATTTATATTGCTTGACTGTAACATGAATCTGCAAATTCTGCTTTGTGTTCATATTCATCGTGCAATTTGTTCTGAAAGTGAAAGGGAAAACAAGAAAAAAAGGAAGTGCAGAATAAGACGAAGTTTTAGTAGAACATAGATTTAAAATCTCTTCAGACTCCATGGAATTCATGCTATCTAGACATCTGAACAGCCTTCATACTGTTATCCAGAAAATCTGAAGATGAACTGAAACAGCCGATGACTGCCACCTTGGTATTCCCAGTTGTACAATTTCTCATAAGACCTTCAAGTGAGAAGGTTTCAGCAAAGAAGCAATCATGAAACACACATGAGAACAAAGGTATTGACATGCTGTATTTTCTTGTACAAACTCTAACCTTTAACACTGGAATAAATAAAAGTTAAAGATAAATGTAAAAACCTTTTTTCACCAAAGAGACATATTTCAAACTCATTTTTATAAAATTCCAGCTGAAACCTAGGCGTTGTTCCTGAGTGAAAGGCAAATCTCTGGCTCACTTTGAATGATCAGTTTTCAGTCATGAAAAGCAACTTTACTTTCTTAGTGATGGTGAATCTAGGTAAATGCAGACATGTTGTCAGTCAATCCTCTGTTCCTTTGTGCACCATGATCAGTGGTATTTATTCACTCTCATATTTCTGTTTAAGGTAAATTCTGAGTCAAGAGAAGCCTAGAAATGTCTTTGTAAGTATTAATGCCTTGTGTTTAACATTTCCTATTACAATGTAATTCTTGCCAGATCGTTGTTGGTGATTTGAACACGGTAATGATTAGCTTTTTCTTGACAATGTAAAAATGTGTAAGATGGAACTGAACTCAACCTTATAAAAGAGTTTATGAAACTACCGTAGAGAATAAAAAAAATACTTTCTGCAGGAAAAATTAAGAATTAATGAGTCGTATTCATATTTGTGTTCCATGTTACCTCCATGTGAGGAACTTTTGCTCTTCTTGGTAATTCATATCTACTGCTCCACATAAGTACGCAGTGACTCTCAGTAGAGATTAAGGGTGTGCTACTAGCTGAAATGGACAGGCATCCAGCAA
Organism: Pampusana beccarii; assembly: GCA_013399365.1. NCBI lineage: Eukaryota > Metazoa > Chordata > Aves > Columbiformes > Columbidae > Pampusana > Pampusana beccarii. The sequence continues at coordinate 16,060 of VWYH01009556.1, read as the reverse complement.
ATTATTTCACAGGAGTCACTTGAAAATTGTATTTTATTTTTAATCATTCATGAAGATTTTGAAATTCTGTTGCAGAAATGTATACAGTTTACTGTCAATACTAAAGGATACATACCTAACATTGACTGGGTTTTGCTAATATCCAATGGCAGATCTACATTTGCCATCTAAATGAACAGTTACATTTCATGTATTTTCCTAAAAGGTGAACAAAAACCGCAAGTTGCTCTCTTAAAGATTGAATAAATACTAATATAATTCTACCTTCTCTCGTGCAAGTGTTCCTCTCAGCTCACACATGACGTCATGATGTTGGGAATCAACAACTTAAACGAAAAAATAATGAAGAATTAAAAACAACAGCAAAACAAACACCATAGGAAAAAAAAAAAAATAAAGATAATGAATGCATAAAACAACCATGATCTTTTGAAAGCTGCATGGACAAGAAAAAACATTTAGTGATGGTACTAAGCCACAAAGGAACATTTCAGAACTTGTTTGGTTTTGTTGCGTCATGGAAGGCAGCAAGACACCAGGATACTGGCTTCTTTTTTCAGATTTCTGTGAAACGTTGTACAAATGTGCTGATAATAAATCAGAGTACAGAAGATGTTTGAGGCAGAAATTTTCCATTAGGTGACACAATGCCTTGTGCAGCCAATACAAGGTTATTTCCCGATAAGAAAGTTTTTCCTTAGACCAGTTTTCAAAGTCTCAAACTGTGGGGCTTCCATCAGTTGTCTCTAGAGACTATTCCACGATTCTAATATATCTCACTATTAGATATATTTTACTGGTAATAAGACTAAATTTTCCTTTGCTCAATTTCATCCCTGCAAAATGCATCCCTTGGTTGCAGTATGAAACACTTGCTGGTTCAAAACTAACCATGTGTCTTTTTCCTTCCACATAGAAGCATCACCTACAGTGCTGGTTTTGTTCACTTTATTTTTAAAGATTTTGTATGATATAAACCTCATAATTTTAATGTATACAACACTTTTTTTCCTTTCTTGCTTTTTTTCATAAATGGAAATTCCACTTCAACCAGTCCCCAAATGCTGAAAATTAGAAAACTGCGCCTTTATGCACTGTTAATGGTTTGAGTTCTTTCTGCCTGGATTTTCACAAGCAGTTCACCGTTTACCATTTACAGTTCACCATGTAAGAGGTCAGAAAACTGTAGTTCTATGTGAATGAGTAGTTTAACGGCTTGAAAAACATAATTTCATGGCCTACTTTCTTATACCAAATGGACTCAGACATATCTAGTACTTACAGGTGCATTGAAGAGGATTTTCTTCATTTAAATTTTAAATATTTAAATACTACATTTACCCTGTGTAAGTTCATTTCCTTGATAAAAAAAACAAAGAATAAACAGAAAAAAGTATATAATAAATGTGTTAATATGTAACACATCTTTAACAAAAGTTTATATCTCAAATTTTATATTTATTTTACTATGATATTACTGGATACTTAAACCTGAAGTGTCACACACACCATGATCCTGTTCCTCAGAGTATCACCAAGGTTGCACCACACCAACCAAACGGCACTCTTGCAAGCAGGCACTACAAAGGTGGATAATTTTCCCTGTTTTGAGAGCCCTTCTGTACAACAGTGTGCGCACAGCCAGTGTTTCAATGGAAATTTTTTGAGATACTTTGCTAGGGCTCATGCCTGTAAAAGTCTTAACCACATGCATCTCCAAACACTGTCTAGTAGTTTAATATTACTCAAGGTGCAGCATCATAAATCTTTCAAACATTTGTAAACTTGGGAAGATTTGTAAGAAGAGATGGATTCCATAAAAAATTACAGGAAGAGACTTTGGCTCAGTAGAGGGTGAAATCCAGTGTTTAGTGTTGAGAAACATGGCATGAAGGAGCACAAAATGAAATGGCATACACCAGAAGCATATTAGCAAGGCATGTAGGTTCAATTTATTGGAGCTGCATTTGGCTAATCTGCTTCGGCTCAAATTTGGTTTAAAATCAGACTCAAGCAAATTTGTTTTACTAAAACAAGAACTGACCTGAACCTTCACCACACATGAACTACTTAGTAAATATTTCAGAGCAGCATGAAAAATGTAAAATTCTGCATAAATGCTTAAGCATATAATGCTTAATTCTGCCATCCTTACTCACATCAAGTAGTCTCTTACTCTTTGAATAGTCCCACAAAACATATGCGTTTACCCAGGGAATAGAATAGCTGCACAATGTGATGGTATAGGACAGCACTATTTTTGCCTACACCTTTATTCAGCAGTTGGTGAGTTAGATGTCTTACATACCAGAACTGACAGTAATGCACAATAAAATGCCTAGAGAGAGGTAGATACCACTATGTTTAAAGCAATTTCTGAGCTAGACCTTTTTCTAATCTCTGCTTTAAGTATAGTACTTAGTAACAATCTGAATACATTTTTTCCATGTTAAAATCTTCTTTTGACACTGCATCTGTCACTCAGCCAACATGTCTGACCCAGATGTACCGAGTAAGCCCCACAGATTATTTGTCAAACAAATTCTGGAACCTAATATTGGGGCTTTTCTTTAATTGGTATGCAAATGAAGAAACAAGACAGCATTTGTGCTCGATACAGTTGTCACTTCAAATTCTGGTAACATTCATTATCACGCTTACAGATGTTTTTTTTACACCTCACATCTGCCAATACTACCTAAACCGCAGGAAGTTGACAAACCTGTGCAAACTTCCTCTCAGCCTCCCTCTTGCTTTCTGTTATCTGTTCCATGCACGCTAATTTTGTGCATCTGAGGCCTCTGCTCGCCAGAATTATGCTTGCTTCCTAACACCTCTGCCTCCAGAGCTTTGGATTTGAAATTGAACAGACACAGAGCCAATTTATCATAGGATGACATGTGTCATGTTCATAGTATAACCAGAGGGACCTACTGTATGCACTGTATTTATCCTTTTGTTGTCAACATGGACAAAGACAATACCAGCAATAGACAGCTATTAAATTTTTAAAATACCATACATATACTTAACTGTTGTTCTGTTAGAGTTGGGATTTTTAAATGTACTAGCTCATTTCGTTTAACACCAGATTTCCTTTGTCAGATAATCATCTGTCATTCAGGCATGAAGCGTATTAAAATATGTGAGCACCAAACGCCAATGCATTAGCAGCAAGTCTTCAAAAAAGCAGCATAAAACTCGTTTCATATATACTCTTTCTGCAAGTAAGAAATCATAATCAGATTTAATGACAGCTTACACATATTTATATATACTAATAGTGTTTGTAGCTATATTTATACCTCACTATACATAATGTGTTTGCAGAATAGACATACCAATATTTGTATATATATGTCTATAAATATATGTGTGTGCATGTGTGTTTGCACATTTATATATATATATAAAAGATATAGTTTACTACAGATTAAATGCAGATTAAATTAGTAGCCTAACTAGTAATGAGTGAATTAAATAAACATCTCTAAAATACTGTGATGAGACTTCTATCAGAAAAATGTCCAGAGATTTCACTCCCAGAGAGCAAGAAAGCAAAGTTGATGTAATTTGCCTGTCATCTCCTGAATCTCAGCCACCCCAGGGACAGAAAAATCCCTGGCACCTTTCAGCTGATTTCCAGGTACATTCCCTGACAGTTCATTCACCTGTTGTCTTTTGCAGAAGAAAATCCTTGAGGAGGGAACCCGTCTACTGTTTCATTGTACTGATAATTTTGCAATGTGGCTTTGTTTTAAATAGCATTATTCCTACAAAATCTTCTTAGACCTGCTGGTTGATCTACACAATAACACTGAGGTGGGTTTGGTGAAGTAGTAACACAGGAGATCTATTCAGGGGACAGAAGTCAAGAGGTTTCTTTTAGTAGCAAGTAGAAGTCAAGTAGAGACAGAACTCAAGATCCTGGATGAAAAGGGTGTATAGGGAAGTCACAGATCAGGCGATGGGAGCAGGATCAGGACCCCTCACGGCTGGTGACCACCAAAGAAGAAAGGCTGTCCCTAGCAGCTTCCCTCTTACATACAGAGTGTGAAGTTCATGGTACAGAATTCTTCATCAATCAAGCTGGATGTCAATCTAGGTGCTGTCTCATTATGTCCCTCCCAGCTGCTATCTTGTACCTGCAACTAGGCACTTAAAAAAGCCCTCGGTTTCTCTGACAACAGCCAAGATACCAGCGAGTTCTTACCTTCTGTCTGTAACAAATCCTTGGACACTGGAAAGTTACTAGAACAAAACATCAACTCTGTCCCTGGGTGCTATCTCACTGTTCTCAAACTAAATCCAAAACAGAAGACCGTGATAACTACTAAGAAAATATTTGAAGTGCATGGAAAACTACCTCAATTTCAGCTAACCCAACACATAAAACTACTCTAAATTCACCAAAAAAGTGGATTTCAACATTTTCATAGAGTGCAATTGGTTGCTTAGTAGAAAAAATTCTGCATATATATTTGCATATTTGATGTGATTTACATTATTACAGCCTTAACACAAATCAAAGACAATGAAAAAGGAGGGAATCTTGCTCCAGGTGCAAACACTATTAAGACATAATCTAATACCGCTTTTTCCCAACTTAGCAGATTGTAGGTTTCCCATTTTTTTATTTGCCAGTATAAGAAACATCAGATTTTTCTGCTGAAAGTAAGGGATGGAAAAGAGTTAGTCAAAGTCTCCAAAAATTCAAGTTAGATTCAGATTGCCTTTTATATGAAGTGAAGGATGGAGTGCTTCAGTCTTACCTAAATCTTCAGTTCCTCTGTTCCCGGTAATGTAAAACCATGCGAAAAAAAAAAACCTAACAGTAGGGGAAAGAAAAAAGGAAAGAAAAATAATGACTAAAACCAGGAAAGCATTAACATGAAATAAACCACATAATCCCTACTCTTCACAGTAGTCTTTCTTCTGGAGGAAAAAAAAAAAAAGAAAGTTAGGCAATATATTTTTTGCTGTAAGTTAGCGTTAAAGATAACCAGAACTAGGCATATTATGCATTTTGTTTTGTTTTATTTTTAAACAATTGGAGGGAGAAAAAGCTTGGATTTAGCAGAGAATTTGCAACTGAAAATCTTCTGACAACACTGCCTCTGCCCATCTGTGCAAAGATTTTCAGTAACGCAAACATAGCAGTGATGAAGAGCATAACATGAAATACCATGTATTTGGCTCATTTCAAGATACCAGCCAAAAAGCATGGCTTAAAAATCATAAAATGACTGTGCAAGTTTTCCAGCATAAATATTCCAGCAGATAGCTGTTGTCAAAAGAGTCACAGGTCAATTCTCACTGTCACATACTTGAAATTTTAAGTAGAGTTTGATTTTATTATAGGGGAGGAACAAGGGCTAAGTGAATGGAGAAGGAGGGGTGGGAGCTTTTCCTACTCATCCCATACAATCTTTCTCCTTAATCTTTTCCCAACTCCATGAATGTTCTTTTTCATATATAAAAAACAGCTTGGAGCAGCTTCATGGTGTTTATATTTTATGCGCAAGATGCTATTGATTTTATGGGATTAAATACTGGAGCAATGAGAATGAGATATAAAAGGCAAACATAATCAGGCAGCAACAGGCCAAAATGTCTGCACAGTAGAACATTTTCATTTAACTTGTAAAAGCAATATAATTTGGTTTTCTCCTACAATGAATACAGAAAAAACATAAAAACACAAGGGGTGAAAATTTTATGTAAATAGTTTACAGCTCAAATGATTCAAAGGTCCTTGTGCCTGCTATAGCTATCTCTTATGACATATGATCATGGGTATTTTCTTATCAGTGCCTTTTAAGTGGCTAAAGTACAAGGTTTTGATCAGTTTCTGGTTTTCTCAATACACATTTGAAAAAAATATTAAATTACACAATACTTCAGCTCTTATAAACACTTATAGACAACAGCACACTTGTTTCACTGCTCTTGGATAAAGAAACTTTATTTCCCATTATACAAGCTATACAATATACAATTATAAAATAAATTTTTCCCCATGAGCAGATAAAACAGAGCCAGGAGTAGATTTATGAGAGGACTAGATCTGAAAAACTAAGATTTGAGTCTTTCAAATGCTGCTGATAGGAGCACCAAGGAGATGAATGGAGTCCACATAGCCCTCCAGACTGAGTAACAGCTACATCAGTGAGGGAAAGAAAATAAATTGGAAACTAAGCACGAAAAAAGAAATGGAAGAATCATATATATGTTTACTTTTACTTGTAAAATCTACATCTTAAGTAAGCTGTAGTCTTGATGACTTTCTGAGAAAGGAGTGAATCTGCTATTATACCCATCTCAAATAATCCATGTGCTCTGTATAGATTTGAAAATTCTATCTTTCTTCAAAAAAAAGGTCTGGAGATATGCGCAGGAGGAAGCAAAAACATGGTAGAGTCATTGGGAGACAAAAGATCTGGCTTGCGTAAATGTATAACCCACATCGCTGTTGAATCTCAATCACTGAGTTAGCTGGTAATTTCTTCTATGTAGATAAGTAGGAAAGCTATATGCTCAGAAATTCAGACTGATGAGAAAATACAGCTCAGAGGAAGTTCAGGGTTTTGCCCTGTCTTTCACAGATCATTTATTTTGAAAGACAAATCAGGCTAAAAGTATTTTTTGGGATACCAAAACAAGCAAACAGGTAAATCAGACTGATTCAAGCAACAGGCGTCAATATTAGTGCTAGAAAGAATACTCAACCACACACTTCCAACTCTGTCCAATACTCATTTAATTATGTGCACTGTTGAGAATAATTCCTAGTAATCTTGCTTGGAATTTTTTAGGATTCATTTTATTTTTTAAATCCATATGCTTCATCATACGACGAGCCAACAAATCCATTATGTACCATATACAATCCATAAGGGTGTCGGCTATTACCCATTCCACAAAAGCCCTGGTTCTATTATTTTCAGGAGGTTGACTTATATGTAAATGCTGCGAAGAGTCCAAAATTCAGACGTTAAATATAGATTTCCTAGCTCTACTCTATTCAACCTAATTTTGCTTCCAAAACACCAACAGAAACTTGAATTAAAAAAAAAAAAAAAGACAAAAAAAGGAAAAAAAAGGAAAGAAAATGGGCAGAATAGGTTCTTGGAAATCTTATGCGCAGTTTAAACAGACCAGCTCTTCTTTCACAACATCCCATTTAGTCCACTTCTGAGTTCAAGACACCAAACTTAATGGAAGAAGAATCCAGTTCCTGGCCCTTGCAGACATGTTGCTCTCCAGTTACATTTGTTGCCATGGAAGAAGCATAATAACTATATTTTCAATGACTGTGTTTCTGAGGACTTTTACTGCAACATCTGCTGCAACTTAACATCTGCCCGTGCTCTCAAAGTGTCACTGTTTTGAAGGAGAAAGGAAAGACTGACAGTGAGAACAGACTCTAGAGAGTGTTCACAATGTTGCAGAGATTGAATAACAGAGCAAAACCAAGCTAGATAGCTAGAGATAAGGAAAAATGATCACACTCTTTTTTTATATGGTTTCTACCTCAGCTGGCAATGTAAATTAAGGTAGTACCATATAAAGAAGAACTGTCCGGGTGTGAAGCAGTCTTTTTTTCTGAATTTTTACATCTCTTTGCCTTCAGAGTCAGCTCATGTGTCTCCTACCTAGCATGTATCTCTGACACCAGCCTTCCACAGTAAAGGGCTTGGACTTCACTGAGGATGGGAGCTCAGATGCTTCCAGTGGCCATGCCTGTTTGGTAGTGGCATATAAGAGCAATCCACCAACAATCACTACAGGACATTGAAAGAAGTCAAAGGTGCTCATCACTATGTCTCTGAGGTTGGAGCAGCATAGGGATGAGGTCAGTTGACATGGCTGCTTGCAGCAAGAGAATCATCCCCTGGCTGATCTAAAAACTTTGACTCCTCTTCAGAGACATTTCTAGTCCAGAAATATGGTTCAAAAACGAGCTATGAGTATAGTCTGATGAGGAATGAAAGGCTACTTTACTGCAACCACTCCTATGCCGGTGGAAGACCTGTACACAGCATTTACATTCATTGTCTACAGCTTCCTCAAAAGAGGAGGGGGAAGGGTAGGCACTGAACTCTTCTCTTTAGTGACCGATGACGGAACCTGAGGGAATGGCAGGAAGATGTGCCAGGGGAGGGTCAGTTGGACATGAGGAAAAGGTTCTTCACCCAGAGGGTGCTGGACACTGGAACAGGCTCCACAGGGAGGTGTCACGGTCCCAAGCCTGACAGTGTTCAAGAAGAGACTGGACAACATCCTCAGACACATGGTGTGAACTGTGGGGTTGTCCTGTGCAGGAACAGGAAGGTGGACTCGATGAGCCTTGTGGGTCCCTTCCAACTCAGAACATTCTATGATTCTATGTCCACTTCCAGTTGCTTGCTAATCTTTCTGAACACGTATAACATTCTCACTACATCACTGCCCTAGCCAAGTAACGTTATGGAAGGTGAATACTAAGATATGCTTTGCAGTTTTCTACTACAGGACCTTGCCAGGTATGGAGCCCTGCTGCCTGTTTCTTTCATAATAATTTATATTTTCTGTGCTAACTCTACAAGGAGAGGAGGTTAATAAAAGAGTTAACCTCACTTGGTTTAAAACAGAAAAAGAAACAAACAAAAAAAAGTTGAAAGTTGTAATTATTTTTCTAGGGGGCTAAAGGTTAGGTTTGTTAATAAGGATCTTGTCTGTGACCCTTCAAGTGCTTTCCTGTTCATCAGTGAGAAAAGCATTTTGACTTCAAATAGGGCCTGAAAGTGCAAATTGTATCAGACAGTGTGTCCAGGTAGATTTCAGTCTTAGGGGAAACAGAGATGGAGGCTGTGATGTAGATGCATAATAAACAAGTATCCATTTGTTAATGTTTGAATGAGATATTTACAATTGTATCTGGTAGTACATATCAGCTACATCTATTTTGTATTGCTACCAAGTTTTCATAATATTTCTTTGGCTAAGAAGGAAATCTATGAATTATTTATCTGTTTGTGTAGCTGGTCATTGCTGATAAACTGAGAAAACATGGGATTCCTCTGATATCACATATCATCCAGCTCACAGAAAATCTGATGCTTTATATCAACTATCTAATCAGTGAAAGGACGAAGAAATAGGCATAATTAGGAAAAAAAAATGCTGTTGAAGTATTTCAGAGGAAATTAGCGATAAGAAAGTCACCAATCCTTGAGATTATTTAGCATTACCAATTTCAAGGAAAGCTTGGCATACCTAGTAAAGAAGAGAAGAAGATAAAGTTAGAAACAATTGTGTTTCCTATCACCTTGCACATATTACTAATAGGCTACAATTGAAATAAATGAGTATCATTTATTTCTGGTAATTAGACTTAGTCTGATGCTGTTATTAGTACATAGACTGGACTCACCTTCAGTTTCCCAAGTCACGGATTCAACATATTTTCCTGCTTTCTTTGTTTCACATAAATCATAAAGCAGCTGGGACAGCGTGGAGGGTAACAGGTGCTGACCAGGCTTATTGGTTTAAGCAGGATTGTTTGTGCCCAACAGGGTGCTGAGAAATTGCCCAGCACACTGTAGTGTAAGGAAAGTTAACAAAGCAGCATACATGCTACCCACCACATAATGAGCAAACGACTACATTTTTTATTTTGATATATGCCTTTGTCACTTGGCAATGTCATTTCTCTGGCCACTGACAAAGTTACTGTGTTTTTCTCTGTAGCAACAGTCTTATATAATTTCTCTCTCTGGCTCTACGTATATATATATATACACATATATATACAAAGGGCAGAGAAACTTGATGTTGTCTGTTAGGGATAGGATGGGTGACAGTATACAAAGTGTGGACTGGATCCCTACTGTGTCACAAAAATATCAGTCAGCATAGTAAAGGTGGTCAAGTTACCGTTGGTTTGTCAAGTGTTAACTCTCTTTTCTAAGACAGGTTCAGTTGTATTTCAGCTGAAAGTGAACTAAAAAAGCCACAGGATTGTTCCACCTGCAGCCATAGATCAGAAATTGGAGTTCTTATCCCCATGGCTGATCTTAAACCAGCTACTTCTCAGAGCTGCTCAGTGTAGCCATTTATGTTATATATATATGTATATATATAATGAAGCCCAGTCTCATCAACAAACTGATTTTAGGTAGTTATTGAGGAACACAAGGCAGACAGTCCGAGATTTCAGACTAAGGTCTGAATTATCTAAAGACTACAGAAAGAGTTCCTGCCTTGGAAGGTTGCATTACACACACAATGGTAGCTGAGATTAATCTACATCTCTGAACAAAATTAATAACAAAACAAATATAAAGAGGACATTTTCTCCCTATGCAGACAAGACACAAACAGTGTTTTCACGTGTACTAGGTGTAGCCTTTCCGATACATTTTTTTCCCGTCTTTTTTCACTACCTGTTCTCCTACAGGCTTGAAGGCCAGGACAGCCTTCTAAAGTTCTTCAAGATGATGTCCTGTTTTACTTTCACATTAGGATACTGTCAAGTTTATTTCAAAGAACGGTTACATTTACACATTTATTTTCAATTGGTTTTGCAGCAACACTGCAATTCTATTCTTCCTGCAGCAGCTGGAAGTACCAAAAGATGAGGCTCACTTTCCATGCTGTTTGCTGTTCCTGTGTGCTGCCTTTTATCTTCTTGTCTCCTGCTCCTGAGCTTTGATGATCTTTAACCTTTCAAGTAAATAAAAACTGTTGCAACATTAGACTCTTTTTTTTTTTTCTGCCCTGGATATCACTACGTAGGCATAGTGAAAGGCCTAAGGAAGGTCTCATTAATTTGCTCATTTAATAGCACCCTCAACAATGATTTCATGATTATTTATGCTCTATAACATCTTCTTTATTCTTTCTGCCAACAAATATTGTCATAGCCATCATAAAAATGTTTAACATTGAGATTATTTGGCTTTAGTTGTGCAAAAAAAAATAGGTTTTGCTCTGTGATAGTTTACGTTATAGAGGTCATGTTATCAAACTCTTGTGACAGATTTTTGTTTAAAAGAGAAAAAAACAAACAAATCCTCAGCCGTTTGAAGATAACTTCAGTTCTTTATTTGCAGGCTAAGTGGGTTGAACGAAACACAATCCTTGAATCCCTGAATTTAAATAACCTATTACCCTGCATTTTTTCCTATAAATGAAATGCCAACACACATATGCTTGACCACTGTTGGACCACTACTATATAGAGAGCTTCCTAATTGTAATTAGAGCAACCACTTAGAGGTAGCAACCATTAAGAAAAAAGGAAAAAAGCAGTATATACCAATCAGTGGTGTAATGACATCGAAATACGCTAGGTACAAAATACTGTAGTCAGACAATACTCAGGTCACCAGTTCTGGCTGAAATCAGTTTCCTTTGATGAATATTCATGCTGTACCACACATTTAGTTTCCTTTGTGATAATGAGAGGCTTCTACCCAGATGTGTTCCACCACGTCTGGATACGAACTATTTCTTCTGCTAAGTTACTCTGGGAAGAGGGGGGTTCAACTCTTTTCATATTAATGCAAACTAGTCATTAGACATGAAAGCACAGAGTGAATAAGACTGTAGAGCTAATCAAGGGGTAAATAACACTGAAATGCCTTCTTGCAGTATTTTCCTGAGGAAAATCATCATTCAAATAGATGAAATTTGGTTCTTCCTGCTCAACTGAGGAAACACAAATTAAATCATCAGTATCTTTTATCATCTCTCATTGACTCCTCTCATTTCTTCAGAGCCTGTTGTACAAACAGGTCTATGCTTTATGCATAGGCTGCTGGCAGTCAATATTTCCTTCCTCCCACAGGTCATCTAGTCATCATCTTGTCCTTGTTAGTTCTTTTCCTGGTGGAGCCTGAGCTACAAAGAACAGAAAGAATTAACTGCTCCAACATGAACTGCTTATTCGTGTTTTCACCTTTTCCAAGGGCCTTCTTTTTCTTCATTTGATGGGTTTTCACCTCATTATGCCATGGTATAGAGACTGTAGAGCACTGAAGGGAATAGAAGTGCGATGTGAACTAGCGGTGCCTCTGAGTCTGCAGCCCTGTTCCCACTTAACTTTGAGCGACTTTGAAGAAACAACAGATCTTTCGCATTTGCAGCAGAGTGCAGGTAAGCTTTTGATCCAGACGTACATCAGGAACAATTTCACGGTACAGGATCCCATCAGAGCACCACTGTGTACCACTATCTTAAGCTTTCCTAGATAAAACAAAATGTGGTAGTCCAATCCACCTTGTCCTACACAATTAAAAAAGCAAACAAAAACCCAAACAAAAACCCACCGCACATACAGAACAAAAACAAAACATCAAACACTAAAGTTCTATTAGAAAGTCAATAAAATTATACAACCTAAAAATAATCCTTACCTACCCACAAACGTAGAGAAGTCATGGCTGATGAGCAGAAGAAGATGCAAAAGAAAAAGAAAGACCAACACAATTTTCTGAAAAGTAATCTAATATAGGAATTGTTATCTATTAGTTACTAGAGCTAATGAGACGGGAAAGTAAAAAAAAGGAGCCTTGCTGAAATAATTATTATTACATTGGAACAATCACAGCATGTTTTTCCCTTTAGCACTGAGACCCTGAAAACAAGCCAGAAAAAGGACTCCAGGTTACACATTAACTCCATTGGCCATGACTAAGTCCTGAAATTCACCTGGACAGCGAGACTTGTGTTTCTGCTGTCACATTATGTGCTATTTCTTCTTCCCCACATCACTTCTTTTATCTTTTACTTTGTAAAAAAAATCCACTTGAGCTGTTCCTCTGCAACACTTAGAGTGACCCTGAAACTGAAAAGGTAGGTAAAAGCCTGGAACTGGTCCGTGTATGCCATATCTCTTAAACACATAGTAAAGGCCACATACTTCCTTGGTCTTTCCAAAGGAACACGGTTGGAAACAAGATCAACATGCAAAATCAAAGCTGTATCTTCTGGTTTTGCAGTTCTTTTTGTTTTTAGATGCATATGTTTTGTTCTCACTGAAATAATAAAAGATCAATAAAAGTATCATCAACCCCAGCACTTCTCAGCTACTTTTTACTTATTGAGGATAGCTGTTTCCATCTCCTAATGTTATCCAAAAGGCTGTCAAATTGGACATTTCTCCTCAAAAAAAGAAGCCATCACAAAAGAAAAAAATATCCTGTAGCTAGAAGATGAAGTTAATAAGGACTTTTACCTTTTAATATTTCGTTTTCAAGGGTTGAGATTACTTTTCCATATCTTTAATAAACTTCATGAAACATATTTTTCTAAGACTTTATTGATCAAGCCATGTATATTTAATACCTTTAACTAGACTTACGATGTGATGATGTCAAGATTCTTGATTCTGAGGGCCACTTATTCAAAATAAAATACTACGTAACTTTCATAGCATCGTTCATGAGAACTTCCATTCCATTCCCACAACCTATGAATACTCATTTTCTTTTTCCTTGTATACTTATCAAAACTAGCAGGGCTTCCTCCTGGTGCATTCTGCTTCTTCTTAGTGATTTATCACCTCATCACCACTACATCTTCCCCCCATATCCTGGAGATCTGAAGCCCTGAAGCTATTTCTGTGTGCACAGAAGTAGAGAAGCAGAAAGCAAAGTAGAAACAAAATTTAATTGAAAAGCAGGTTTGTAACGGTTCAGTCTTATTTACTTTGCTTATATTTTAGCAGATTCTGTGGTAGAGTTGGAAGTCAATTTGAGCCCTGTAAAGATGATAAAGTGTTTTGGGTCAAAAGCAGCTAGGTAAAACTCTGTGTGATGAAATTTCGGAAGGATTCCAGATAAAAAATGGTCAGTGTTAAAATTCCTGAAATGATCTTACACTGCAAGGATGTTCTTATTTTCACAAGCCTGAGTTGGTGTGTAGAGGTGTTCAGCACTTTATAGAGCCAAACTCTAAATGTGTTTGCTTTGCTCACCATCATCTGATAATTTTTGAAGGCTAAGACTCCAGTGATAACATGCTGTGGGAAAAAAAAAAAAAAAGGGGGGGGGGGGGGGAGGGAGAGGGAGAGGGAATTTTTGATGCAGCTACATGTAAATACAAAGAGAAATTATGATGGAAGCTGAATAGCAGCTTTGAATATAGACTTTATTGATGCTGATGTGACAGTCAAATCTGAAGAGCCTGGGTTTAATAAATCCTTCGGAAACTTCACTGCCACATCCACTGATTGGACCTGCAGGACGCTTGTTAATGATGATGACTCAAGGGTCTGGGCAAAGAGAACAGGAGAGGAGATGGGGAGATAGAGCAGCTTCAACCACAGGATCCACTGCAAGCTCTCTCTACCAGTCTGAAGAACATACCATTCAGTCCTCAGGTGGACACATTTTATGAAGAAGACATTGAGGCTATGGAGTAATGGCCATTTTAACAGCAATTCTACAGTTTCAGTTGACGTTATTCTATGAAACAACTGGGAAGGAGGAACAAAGAAGAAAGGAAAGTCCACAACATAATATCAAACTCTTATCATATTATTCCTCTCTGTTGTGTCTTGTGCTCAAAACAAGCTCAAAAATTCCAGTCCATTTCTCTTAAACCTGTCTGTATTCAAGCTCTCAACTAGCTGTCAGTCACAGGCCTTCACAAGAAAATAACAAATCCCAAACCTTGTGGATAGAAATAGGAGTACACAAGCAATATGTCAGAGAGGAAGAAACAATATCAGCAACGTTCCCTCTCAAAAAAATGTGTTAGTAACAGCATTTCAGCTGCCAATTAAAAAACATGGTAACTTCATATTAAGGCCAGAATCTTCACAAAAGTAATAAGCCCATTAAGAACAAAATATTTGTGTAAGAAATAATTCAATGAAACTTTTTCTGATGTTCCACTGAGTTGAAATCACCTCTTTTCTGAAACTAGAGAAAAAATTGCAAATAGTATTTCTTTCTGCATGTCATCTGCTTGAAAAATAGTTGTTTTGTTTGGGTTGGGGTTTACTGTTGTTCTTTTTTTTGGCTTTTTCCTAAACAGGAAATTATCATCAAGGTCAAACTCCTTCTAATCTTGTAAATACCCTTTTCTTTGAACAACCATATAATTTTCCTCAGGTCGTTGAGTTTTGGGAGGAGGAAAGTGATCACAATCAGAAAACTTCCAAGTTTTCAGAAATGAAAGAAGGACCATGGCAGTGTATGATCTGTGAGATAAATTTGAGGGGGGTGTTTCATGACCAGATGAGTTTAGGTTAAGCTCAAGATTTGCAGAAGTGAAAAAAATAATCAGAGAAGTAGAAGAGGCTCCTTGTGAGCATTGTCTATACATGTGACCTTGGATAAAAACTGGAATAACTCTCTGCACCTTTATTTAACTCAGCAAAACAAAACCAATACAATTCTATAATACCTAAAAGGAGCACTTTTTGATTAATGAATGCCATTCCACAAAAGGCGAGAATGGTATTTTTCGTGTTTGTAACTGAGACTCCTAAAAGTATTGACAGTT
Organism: Pampusana beccarii; assembly: GCA_013399365.1. NCBI lineage: Eukaryota > Metazoa > Chordata > Aves > Columbiformes > Columbidae > Pampusana > Pampusana beccarii. The sequence goes on along the minus strand of VWYH01009556.1, from coordinate 562 downwards.
TTCTGTATATTTAGCATGGAATTGAAGGATGACTTGTGAAAGCAAACTCTATTTTTCTTTCCTTGTGAAGATGACCTCAATATGAAAATTTGGATTTTTTTCCGTAGTGATTGATTAGTACAAATACTAACATTTGAAAAGCACTGCAGTTTCAGCTCAACCTGCTGAAAGTTTGAGGATGCTTGATCACTTGTTCTCTTACAACTCTTACTCTATACCTTGAAATAAACTGCTTTCTTAAATTCTGCTGTTTAAGTTAAACCTACTAACCATTTTAAATGCCTTGCTTGTTGACATACACAAACAACGTGAGGAGATACAACTACAAATCTGTTTTCTCGTCTCCTTAGTGGTCCCCTGAATCAGGTAGGGTTTTTGACAGTCCATTTGTATGAAGTAAAAGTGCTCATTGCAGCTTTGAGATGGGAGAGTTACAAACCAGTGAGTTCTGTTGGTTCAAGTGCACATAAGATATCTTCATTGACTTATTTTTTCCTGTCAATTTAGGAGTTGACATAATTGAGTGACTATTGCTACTCTTATATATTATACATGTTACATA